>JXSR01S075487.1:155505-166688 GCA_000969725.1 Ophiothrix spiculata | reverse complement strand
TTTTCTCTTTAGCAAGTCACTTTGTCTGTTACAATTTAGGCCAAATATATCAGAAATTTATACTTTGATCTACTTTAATAGATTCAAAAATCATACCTTTAAGGGATAACAGGCTCTCATCTTTGATACTTTCAGTTAGTACATGTATGCCATCGTCCCAGTACTTTTAATACAATAACTTATATTTTCATAATGGAAAACATTGAAATTGATAATAGATACAATACTAGATTTTTCTTTGGAAATAGATTTTGCTTATCGAATATTGGCTAACTAGGAATGAATAAGATGTTTGGCCTATCCACTTCGAAGTTTTCAAAAACCATGCGAAAACCCTGCATGTCAAAGTGTGTCATGTACTAAACAATTGCGCAAATCTATAAACATAGAAAGCTTTTAACATCAGCATATTAGAGCAGCTAATATTTCAAAAACACTCTTCCAAGGATCAAGAATATACTTTAAGATTTTTAGAGAAATACATGTAAAATTATTTAAGATAATGGAAAAATACACTTTTCACCCTTAAAAATGATTAAGACATGATTTCCAATGGTCACATAATGTGCTATACATTAGCAATACATCATAGAGTATGCCCAACATTTGCTATACACTATGGTTGCCTTGCAAAATGTCATCGCATACTAGATAAAAATCAATACATGCTGCTAGCTACGTGTCAAAAAATAGCTCGCAATCGGAAGTGCCAAATCTGGCAGCGGAAAAAAATAACAGACTCTAAAGAAAATCCAACCATTATCAGTGTTTTGATTGCATTACCAGCTGTAATTTGTGTTTTTAAAGTTTTTTTAAATGTTTTGATAAATCTTGTTAAATTCAATTCATAAATTATTCATAAGGCTATGTATAAATGCTTCCTTGGAATTAAGCAGGAGTTTATCAGAATTGATAAAAAATGCTGCTATGACAAAGATCTATCTATAAAAGTGTTTTAGCTAAATCTGTTCAAACAGCTTAGGTGGTGCAAGCATTTTTGTGTAAAGTGCAATGCAACTATAAGATTTTTTCCTTCAAGATTGAAACATTGAATGTGTCTTCCAGCAGCTTGAAAATTACCAAAATTAAAGAGATTTTATACTTAATGTTCCATTGTCACGTTTTTGCAAAGAAATAAATTGTACATAACAGTAACAACTACTGCTTTATTTTAAGTCTGCCGATACACTTTCAGTAGCATAAAAACATTTAGCTAAAAATGAAGTGTCACAGATTACAATCTAGCATACATTTCAATACATTTATAATAAATGCAAGGTTGTTATATGGTTCTACAGGGTTGTTCAAAAAACTCAAAACCCAAGTTCAAAGTCATTTTTTACTTAGCAATTGTACCTCTATCACCTTCAGTTGGCACAGGTATCATGTGGGATAGGTTTTAAACCATTCCTGCATTTTTGGTCAAGTTTTGAGCATTGGTTTTTAAGATACAGCCCACACTGTAAAGTGAAAGTTCCTCGTTTTGGAACTAGTCTTCGTTAAACGAGTAGGCTACTCGTTTCCTCGTTTTGCTACTTGTTTTGTTACTCGTTTTACAAAAACGAGTAGCCTACTCGTTTTAGAAAAACGAGGACTAGTTCCAAAACGAGGAACTTTCACTTTACAGTGCCATTATCAAAATATTGCTTCAAAGTGGCTTGTCCACGATTGCTTCTCTCTCCTTCTGACTTAAACCCTTCAATGGATTACACAACATTTATGTGTAATCAATTTAAGTACTCTAACCTGCACGTACTGTACTGCGTGTTGTGTTACGGGCGTTCCCTGCGTGAATTGAAGGCGTTTTCAAGACATTTTCCTACCCGATCTTTCAATGTTATTTCGTCACTTTACAGCACCTAAGGACCTTAAATCTATCTGACAACGATTTAGTGACAAGTCCAACCACTCTGTTGGAAAACATTTATCGAAGAAGACAGAACAAACAAAAACATACAGACTTTCAAAATTACGTGAGCTGGAGTTCAGAAGCCTCTTATATGAACCTGTAATCTGAACTGCACCATTAAGTTGCTGAAACTGGGGCTCCATTATCTGAAGCTATGTTCAGGTACATCATTCAATTAAAAATTGATGATCAATCACTTTCATCAGATAAACATACGTAATTAACCTGCAGTACAACACGTATGGAACCAAATAGGGTGCATATCAAGTGGAACAGATTGAAGACAAAAACGAAGAAAAGATTTCATGGACAAGCCAATTTGAAGGACGGTTCACATAAAGAGCTGTATCTTAAGACCTAATGATGCAAATTGCATAAAACTTTCAGGGATTGTAAAAAAGGTATTTACAATGATTCATGTGCAAATTCAAGTTGATTGAGGTACAATTATTGTCTGAAACGTGACCTTGAACTTGGGTTCTAAGTTTTTTGAACCACCCTGTATTTTTCACATTTTTAGCTTTCATATATATACGGTTACCAAAAAATAAGTTCCCCCCTTGGATGACTAGACTTTGCCAAGACAGAAGTCGCCATGTTGGCTGTATTTCTCCTCCATGAAAGACGTTTTCGTTTAGGGAAACAATTCTCTATACAACACACTTTACCATTTGATGAAAGGTAATGACGCTTTTGAGCAAGACAAATTTGTTTACAACTCATTTTTTAAAACAGCCGAAAAAAAAGTTGCACTTGACTTCTTGTGGCCTTCTTGTGGCAACAAGAACAAGTTTACTTTGGCATTTATTGCATTAACTTGACTATTCTGCCAAAGTAAACTTTTTTGCATGGTTTCAATATCATGCACGATGATGTGACACCCAATTCTGTCACGCTTCTGTCACAGAAACAGCATTGCTTGAAAGTGAGAGTTATTGTTAAAGAAAGTGAGAGATAATCTGTTGAATGAAATCATGGATACTCTAAACCTTCAGATGATCATGCAAAACTAAGGAGAAAAAACAAACTTGATTTCCACGATAAGACAGTATTAGCAGAGATCTTACTGCACATTCTTACCAGGTCATGGAGCTTGAACGACCAGGGGCAACAGATTGCAAAGCTTAACAATTTTACACGATATCACTGCACTGTTATCCTGTGTTTTGTTTTCATGTTGAAAATACGGATTTTGATCAATGACTCGTTGCCTAAGTTTCTTCAGGTGTATAAAAATGTCATATGGTCCAAATTTCAAATAAATCTATGAAATTTGTTCAATTTTAAACACCAAATTGCTTTACCAGTCGTTGAAAAGAACGGTGGACACAGCACTTTTTATCCGACAATGTTTTAATTTAAGTTATGACAATTCATTTAAAAATGATAAGGGGTCTAAATCATGTTTTAACTGTAGAATATGCACTGGTTTAAAAAAGAAAAAAACAAAATAAGTAAACGTGGAAGCATGTGAAAGCATGTTGGGATATCACAAAATAAGCAAGTGCAACTTTTTTTTCGCCAGTTTTGGAAAATGATTTTTAAACAAATGAGTGTTGTTAGAAAACGACAAAAGCTGTCATCAAATGGTGATGTGGGTTCCGTGCACAAGTGTTTTTGGAAACAAAAACCTATTTTATGCAAAAGAAAATTATTCAAAACGGAGAGTTCTGTCATGACAAAGTCTGGTCATCCATGGGGGGAACTTATTTTTTTGTAACCGTTTATAAGATCGTTACATCAGATGTTTCAATATCAAACTTCGGCCAATCTGCTTGATTTTAGAAGCAAGTGGGTCCCATCCAAAATTTTAGGGATCATGGGGTTTAGGGTTAGGATTAGGGTTATGGTGTGAATTAGGGCATGTTTAGGGTTAGGATCGGGTCATGGGTAGTGAGTTAGAGTCGAGTCATGGTATAGTGAGTTATGGTCGTGTCATGGTTAAGGACAACTTTTTGATGGGACCTTTAAACTTTTTTTATAAATTTTGTTAGCTATACAGTTGCCTATCTTCACTGTTTCACTAATTTTTGGTTACCATAATTAGACACATCTTCACTTGTATCTCTGAAATGGGACATGTTTCACCCGTAAATAGTGAGAAAAATATGACAGCCAAAATCTCAGAAAGTTTGAACCAATGCTGACCCAATCAGTTTGGGTTGCTTAGCTGTGTGAGATGCTGTCACACAAGAGTTTTCAAAGTACTCTTTTACAATGAATTCCAAAGGTGGTTTCAGAGTAGTTGTCGGCCAAGACGACCAAGCTTGTAATTGCGGCAGATGACCAAGCATTTGTAATTTTGAGTTGTCGTAACGTAGCACGACACATTTGCATATTTCAGCGATGGTCTGTGTTAAGAAAAGTTGTATTTATTCCAACTCAAACTAACAGGTCTTTGGGACCATCACTACAAGGTAATTGATATACCGGCTTGTTGCAAGCTTGCCGCAAAATTTTCCAGATGCAACAAGGTTTTTGACATCACGCTGGCCTGATACAACTACCATGGCATACACACAGAAAACAGCTTAACTCAGCTAATGATCATACATTAATTTTCAAAATGTTAAAAAGTGAAAACAAATAATCAGGCCAACCTCCCATTCAATTTGCTTGATTGCATATCACATTGCAAAAAACAACATATCTGAATCTTCTAAACAAAATGAAATCTGACATTTGTTTACATACTCATATCTCAAAATCATTAGCTCTTTGTCAAGTTTGAAAGGTAAAGGTAAACTTTAGGTCCCATCAAAACTTCACCCATGACCCGACCCTAACTCACTAATCATGACCCTACCCTAACTCACTAAACATGACCTGACCCTAAACCTAAACATACCCTAACCCAAACCCTAACCCTAAAATTTAAGATGGGACCTAAAGTATACTTAGTCTGTAAGAAACTCAAATGTGTTTTAGACTGAAATACACAAAAGCCCCCATACACATCCCAACACAACAAATCAGTCTTTTAAGACAAGAGTGACCTAGTTTTGTTGTCTATGAATCTAATAAATCCATTTTATGCTAAGATCACAAAATCAATTATGTATTTCAGTATTTTCATTAACATTGTAATGTTACACGCCATACATGGTGTAAGCAGAGAAATGTTTATACATTACCATAGTAACATCTAATCAATAGCAGTCTATTCAAAAATACAAATGGGCAAAATTGAGCAAAAATATTATTGTCTACTAATGCCGAGCTCACATGAATAACTACTACATCACATTACTCATTGCTAATGATGTGATGCAGAAACAAAGCGTCTTTCCACATATATTCAACATTACAATAGTGCAAGGTTGTAATCGGTAAACTAAGGATGTAATAACAAGAGTTTGAAATGCATTATGTCCAACTTAGACTAAGGTCACAATGCTTCGTATGAACAGTGTTTAGTCCGTCTCGAAGGACAACGCGACACCCTCGCTGCTCACTTTGATCGCTACCCGTGGTCATTCTAAACGGACAAAACACTGTCCGTACGAAGTATTTTGACCATAGTCTTTAATAGGTCAAATAAAATTAATAATATATCTCAAAGCTCCTGTGTGCATCAGTTTTATTGAGAGGCTCATTCCAGTGAAAACTAAACATTTTTTGATTTCAAGCAAAAAATCAGCTTTTTTATTTGACCATATGAGCAGTTTTTTCAGTCATACGTTTGTTACTCGGTATGTGAAAAGTATTTTTTAATCAGAAATTTTGAATTTTTTTTACCCGTGCATGAATGAGCATATGTTTTCACTCAAAAATGTCACAAACGTTACCAAAAAGTCACAAACGTTACCAAACAAAACATTGCATTTCAAGAAATCCTGACTATAGAATTTCCTACCACTTTTATGAACTATTTGTAAATATGTTACCAATCATCTGTGAAAAGCGTAATAAAAAAATCGATAACATGTCAGAGAAATTTTACTTTGAAGTCATTTGGAGGAAAAAACCATTTCCGTGCGAGGTCACAAACGTTACCGAACGTTACATGAACTTTATTCAGTATTTTAGAAATTATTTTAATCTTTAAACACCTGCATGTCTTGATCCCACTAGTGAGCACCATTATCAACAACAAACTCGTTGATATAATGTTTATGCTAGGTTCTGTGGCCATTTAAAAGTGAAATTTTCCAATTTTTCGGTCACAAACGTTACTTTGGAATCACCCTCGAACTTGAGTTTTTGAAAATTTGTCATCCATACAGTGGTGTCATTATGTATATAAAAAGTTTCTTATCCATTTGGTGTCTCTTATGCACCTGTATCTATAGGCTTTCCCCTGTAGAATGTGCCCATCCATTGTTTCCATTTGTAAAGGCGCACCACACAGACAATGAACCTTGGTTTTGCTAAGTGATCATATCAGTGGCCCTGTGTACGGCAGATGTTTCCTGTGACCTGCAAGCACCAAGAATGAACATGTTCATTGTTTGTGTGCAGGTCGAAGGAAACATCCACTGTTCACAAGACACTATTATGATCACTAATTAGCATAACCATGGTTCATTCATTGTCTGTGTGGTGAATTACAATTGTAACAATGGAAGGGCACACTCCACAAGGGAATAGCCTATGGTCCTTAGGCCCCGTATCCATATGTCTTGTGCCCAAATCTTGTTTCCCTTTGTTCGTTATTGTGCAGCGCTACACAAACAATGAAGATCATTCTGCTTGGTGATCATATCAATGGTCTTGTGTATGGCAGATATGCCTATGTTGATTGTTGGTGCTGTCAGGTCATATGAATCATCTGCCAGGTCAATGATACGATCACTAAGCAGAACGAAGTTTATTGTCTGTGTTGCGCCGCACAATTGGCTAATTCCATGATCTTGTATCACATACATGAATTTTTCAAGTTCAATTCTGACATAAAAGTAATACCTGAGTTGAAAGTAAACAAGTCAAGGTCTCAGGAACTACTTTCGTTTTTTCCATAAAGTAAATAGAACTTATTCTATGACTGGTATAAGTTGGATGTTGCCTTAGTTACATTTTACCCTCAAATTTGCACCAAAAAGTGATTTGCTCCTGAAACAGAGAACAACATCTGAGGCTTTTCCTTATTAGTGTATAAGAAGCCCCAGTCTATGTGCTCTAAATTACAATCGCGTTTTAGTAATAAATGTTAATCATAGCCGAGTAGTGTGTTGTTGGATTTTGCCGTTTTCAGATGTCACGCCTGTCACGAAAAACATGAAAAGTTTTTGCTGTGTTTTATTAAAAGGTCATGTTTTGGTGAAACATTAATATCTATCTTCTATCATGGAGTCTACATCTGCAAAGCAATAAACAAACATTCAGTGATTGCTTATTTCTCCACTATTACATCTCAAAATCGGTCACGCCTGTCACAAAGTCGAAATCCCGGAATTGTTTAAGTCGCCATTTTGAAAAAAATGTGCATGCTATAAAACTCAAACTTAAAAGACATGTTAGAATCATCATTTCCTGTCTTAATTGGCAAAAAAACCGACGAAAATAAATTTTTATTTAGAACTTTTGTAGCAAAATTTTGCTTTTTGGTGGCCATTTTTGCCATAATGCAATTTTGCCTGATTTTCCAATCCGAAAGTGCTTTATGACGTCATAATTACGTAACGCCTCGGCCGATTTTGATGATCTTGGTATCGTTGGATAGGGGAGGATCATACCTATCTATTATTAGCAAAACCAAGTTCATAGGGGGTTCCGTTCTAAAATATTAGGGTGGTTGCAACAACCCTTCGGAGGACGTGTTGCAAACGTAGCTCAGGAGGACAAGGGTTAAAGCTCAAAAATAGATTAGACTTGCATAATACAGTATCAAAACTGTTGAAAATAAATCATAATCATAAATAAAGACGTTATTAAACAACAGATCCATTGCTAAAATCAAGTTTTACTAGGTGTGCACAAATGTCACGCCTGTCACGTCACGCCTGTCACGAAATGATTTAGCCTGTATACTCCAAGTTAAGAGCTACAGCTCCAAAAGTGAAATGTTTCCTGATTGGTTCCCCAAAGGAGATATACTGCAACATAAACAGGAATCAAATCTCCCGTGGGAAAGAGATAGAATTCAGCATTAAACCATATTTTTGAAAAGGCAGTGTCAGTTTGGGTCACGCCTGTCACGGACACTTTGTGTCCCCATTGTGAAGACAGTGATTCCGTGGTATCGCCTTTAGATAAAATTTACCAGCTATTCTGAGAAAAAAAGGTTCATGCAAAGGTCACGCCTGTCACGCTGGAATTCGCCAATTACAAACAATGGAAAACGAGATAAGGCACATGCCATATGGGAACCGTCAATGGATACGGGCCTTAGTATATAATGTACGTTCAGCACTAAAAACTCTTGTATGTACAAAAAGTTATGTTGGCCCTGAAAAATTGATGTACAACAGATTGTAGTAAATAATCATAAACTCAAAGCATGATATTAACTTACCAGTGTAATTGAAGGGTCTGTGTTGATCCTTGTACTGGAACCCAATGCACCCCCTCCAGGAGGAATGGAATTGTCTTCAAAAGCCGAGAGCTCTACTGGTGGTTGCTGGAGGAGAGCTGGTGCCATTGTTCCTGCTATTCAGGTAAACTGATGTTAACAAATCTGTGCATATCTTTGGATATAAGGTCCGCCATTACATGCTGTAACCACATGGTAACTTGTTAGGATCTGAAATATACAAAAAATTGTAAGAGTATTAAGTAAGATATGATCCCTTATAGTCTTATCCAGTCCTTCACACATAAGGGAAGACAAATACACTAATCGGCAACATGGTTCAGATATCTGCACGAGTGAGAACATGGTTCAGATATCTGCACAAGTGAGCAAAGTCTCCATTAATCTTAAATATATAATTCATACACTCGGCGTGTGCTCTTCACAATGCACTGCGCTTGTTGCGTTCCGGTTTGCATGGCGGGCGTTTAGTGCGTATGAATGTTTCATTGTTTTTGTCGGGTGATTATTCATTTAGTTTAGAGAAGTTTCGGATTTAGATGGTCATATTAAAGGCCTTATTTATTTTCACAAAAGATACAATATTATTTTTCTGTCGTGTATGAATTAGATTAATAAATTTGCATTCCATAATGCTCGTAAAAATCAATGCACTTGCGGTAAATTTTGATTGCTGTCCAATGCACTCGGCCCCTATGGGCCTCGTGAATTGGACGCATCAAAATTGACCGCGCGTGCATTGATTTTGTCTCATTTCACTCGCGTATGAAATGCGCATTTATTAACCTATAATCAAGATACCCCAAATTTTATTTTGCAGACCAGTGCAGTGCAGAAATGGCAAGCTGTTGCCAATTTAGTTCATGTGTCTTAATTGCACCTTTAAAATAGCTTACATTCACTTAACCATGCCTATATGTCCTTCTGAAGACCTCCATGACATTATATAGATCACACCGATCTTCTGCAGATCACTATAACCTTCAGTGAAACATGCTAACCTTCAGCAAACCATACATTTTGACAATAATTACTGTACACCGCCCATCTTTTTTGAGGTCATTCTTTAAAATCAAAGGTGTTTGTTTTGGTCTGAGGCACTTTTCTGAGGAAACGTAGCTCCCGAAGACAAGTACTGAGGCACAAAACAAATACCAACATTTTTTTAAAATGACCGCATTAAGAGATGGCGCAAAGTTATTATTTAGCGTGTTTATACTGAGCACCCACCAGAGTACACCTTTTCTACCCACCATTTCTCAAGTGTTGTCGATCCGGATCACCGACAAACGCCACGTTTCTACTCAACGCGAAAAGGTGGATGTCGTCTCAAAAATCGAGCCATGCTAGGGAAACCGGACGTGCTAAATGAATTGCGGTCACACGCCAGGTTGTGTTTTACTTAAACATGTTAAATGTTAGCATGTATTGGACAGTTTCCTTTTCAACCGAATAAATTGTAAAGAAATTCAATGTTTAAACTCCTCATTTAAAAAAAAGGAAAAAACGGGCATCTCCCAAGTTTACGTTCCGTATGTAGATTTCGCGGGGTTGTAATGGTGCACTTCCGGTACACCCGGCAACCGACGTTCACTTGTGTTTCTACTGCGAATTTTCCCCGAAGTGACCCGAAGACACACACCTCAATAGGTGTACGTCTTCGGATGCTTTGTTTCCGTGTGACACACGGAAAATTGTTACCCGCTTGTGTTTCTACTGCGAATCTTCCCCGAAGTGATCCGAAGACACTCAGAGACACACGGCAACCCTTGCTCAGTAGAAACACGCTAATAGTCATTAACAAATGTTAATTTTTCTTTGATATTCTTACTGATTTGATCAAAAACGGGTGAAAATCATTAGTTTGTAACTTTGCCATCTCCTAAAAGCATCAATCAGTCCAGGCACTGCTTCCGCAAAAAGCAACCTCCGCAATATCATTGCGTGCGTGTGTCGTTGTGTTTAGGCGCTATCATCACGAGCACTGCAGGTACATGCAGGTCATTAACAGAAGTCATTGTCACCTGATAATGACCACACAGAAGTTTGCTGAAAACTAGAAATAATCTTATAGATTGGATTGCGCTATTACGCAGGTTATTTATGGCATTCAGTAGCCAATTGAAAACTTTTTCAGGTCCACATCACCGCAGATGTTTGATGTCATTTGACAGAAACGGAAACAAACTCTGTATGACGCAATAAATTTGTGATGTGATGTAGTTCATGCATACACTTATCCATGGTCACTGTCAGATTACATGTTTTCTAAACTTAAAACTCAGGGTGGGGGTTGCTTGGATACAGCAGTGTATGAGATACACACCACTTAATATATTTCCTATACTTTTACATGTTAATTGTTTGCAGAAATCATATTTGCTGATACATGTAAGTAAAACAGGTCATATTTTCTAAAATTGTAGGGTTTTTTTAATTGTGCTTTATAATGTCTTATAATCAGTTAAGGTTGTTGAAGGATCAAGGAAGTACATTTATTCAGTTTTTAGCCAAAATGCAAGTTTTAAAAACAGTGAATAACTGAATCTGCTGTTTTCAACTCTAACAAGTGATAAGTGTTATACAAACAGTCTATAATAATAAAAGTCATGTGTTTTACTAATGCTTACAAAAAAATTAAACCAAGACCGTCATTATTATAAAAAAAACTTAAACATGTATACACGAATATATCTGCTGGTTTATGGTTGATCCTTGTACTGGAACCCAATGCACCCCCTCCAGGAGGAATGGAATTGTCTTCAAAAGCCGAGAGCTCTACTGGTGGTTGCTGGAGGAGAG
>JXSR01S075487.1:104421-145598 GCA_000969725.1 Ophiothrix spiculata | reverse complement strand
ACTATCTAAAACCGTTTCCAAGTGTATTTTGTCAAAAAATTGTTTTGCCACCGAAAAATATATAAAAAGCACATGCATGCTTTCCTACATGTATACAAATACATGTGGAATTAAATTTGGGATCCCAAATTTAATTCAACAAATGACCATAACTAAAAAAGTAAGCATATTTAAGCCAATCATTTGGAGGGTATTAATATCTGCCCAAAACAAACCCAATAAGCTATAAAAAAAATCAAAAGTCATGGGTGACAGGGGGCGCTTCATTTTTAACACTTTATAGTATTGCTTTAACAAGTGATGCGAAGTCCATGTTCATGACCCGCTTTCTGCAAACAGATCATCATTATCATAAATATAGTTTTCAAAAAATTCTTTCAAATATACCAAGTCCCAGTATTCCCAGACACAAATTCTAACAATAGAACACTTTTTACATCTAAAAACAATTATTATTTCCAAAGTCAGCAATCAACCTACACCATATCAATTTCAATTCCTAAATTGCTTTTCATTCCATAAACAATGTTTCATATATGAACAATCGTTTATTTTTTTCTAAATATTGCACACAAATTTATCACTTTCACTTCAAGTACATGATACAATCATCTGCTTATTTGTTTCTTTTAAAATGTTTTTTTTATAAATGTAATATAAAAGTCACACATTTATATTGGAATCATCTATGTTTGTTTTTTCCCATTTATGAAATTTATTTTTTTACATTTCATATATCTAATCGTGGAAGTATATAATCCAAATATGTAGAGTTGAAATCATCAAAACCACTAAAAACATCGATATTCTGTAATTCACCTTGGTGCATCTCACTCATAGGCATTAGGCCAAAAAAAATGTTTGGTTGCCCTCCACAGCATTTTTCAAACAGAGTCGGTCGGTCTTTTTTTTTTTTTTTAATTTTTTTCAATACTCTTCCACAGACCGCTAGGTCGATCGGCCGCTCCAGCTTTCACAACTTCCCCCGCGACATCCAAATCCAAACAATCAAATACCTCTTGTAGTGATTTGAGACATCCAAAACATTTTGAGGGTTGAATATTGAAAAAAGCAAAAATATAACTTTTTTCTTTGTAGTTTTCGGTAAGTTTTGCATCTTTTCAAGAAAAGAAAATATTTTCATTAAAAAAAAGTTTGAGTCGGGCTGAAAAATAGGGTCGGTCGGTGGAGGGCAACCAAACAATTTTTTGGGGGGGCCTTATTCATTGTTAACATTTACCCAAGAAAGACAAATGATCTCAAGAGAACAGAAACAAAATTTAATTTTAATTTTTATCTATATAGGACTTCGTCATTCAATCTTTGTATATATTAATATATGTTTTAATTAAATCCTATAGTCATTTCTATGTATATATTCAATGTCAATTATATATGCAGAGCCCCGTGTAAGGCCAGCATTGCTGAACGGGCTACTCGGGGTAAATATTATGAAATAAATAAATAAGGCAATTTGTTTACATCATTAAAACATATATCATTCTTTCTATCAACATGTTTTATAGTTTTCACTTATTTGCAAATTAAATCACTTTCAAAACAATTTTGTCAGTATTCATAATTCCTACATACTGTGATGTCCCTAGAGTAAACTTTCTTAATCTGTCTTTAGTATTTCTATTCACCACTTAAAATTTCTCCTGTAAGCGCTATTCACAACCAACCACTCTACATAAAAATCTCAGTTGAAAATATATTCACAACCAACCACTCTACATAAAAATCTCACAGTTGAAAAAATGTTCATATTTTTGGCTTTGTCAAGTACCATATGCAATTTAATTAAGCTTAGTTTAAAATCCCAATCCACTTTAAACTCTTAAGACAAATGTCAGCATATCCTCCATAGAGAATACATTTACATACCATGTGTATCAAAAAAAATTGTGCACGGATTAAAACTGATTTTGACCTTGATTAAAAGCACCAAATCATAATTTTCATGTTATTGTAGTAAAGCAGATTAAATAAGCTTTCAAATGCAGAAAAAAGTATAGAAATTGGATGAAAAATAAAAAAGATATGACCAATTTTGTGAGTACTTTTAGCTTTATCATAATGCCATAATCCGTAATTGTGATATGTAATATCTTGCTTAACTGTGTAAATCCCATTGGAATGGAAGAAAAAGAGACGTACTTACAAAATTGGTCATATCTTTTTTATTTTTCATCCGATTTCCATCATTTTTTCTGCATTTGAAAGCTTATTAAATTTGCTTTACTACATTAACAAGACAATTATGATTTAGTGCTTTTATCAAGGTCAAAATCAGTTTTAATCCGTGCACAATTATTTTTGATACACATGGTAATCTAACATTTTGTAAATATAGCTAACATTTTCTTTATTTTATTCCACTGTGAGTTTTCCAAGTGCAATGATATTTTATACTACACGCATATGATTGTAAATCTTATCGCAAAAATATATTTCATTTCTGTGGGGTTTTTCACACGTCCCCTCTATCAATGCCTTTGACGAGCCTTAACATCCATATGATTATATGATTCTCATAAATTCCGTAATCAATACATCAAAAGATGAATAAAAGTGTAGAAATTATATTATGTAAGTGTTTGGCATAGCAAAATGTTATTATTTCAATATCCAGGTATTATGCAGGTTTTAAATGTTACTTTAATACATGTTTATATATGTGATAGTTCTTTGTTTAATTTAGAAGATGCAAAACATCAATTTTAATTGTGTTGACGCACAAAATAACAAACCATACAATTTTGATTAAACATGCGGAAAATACAGAAAATCGCATCCACGATTATATAAAACCTGCTCGTTTCAAGAAAACATTTTATTGCATATATTTTTTTAAATGCAGTACTATTCATTCATGGACACCCTGTACATAACATTTCCTTCCAATATGCTAAGTCTAATCCTGACAACAATTAATACTTAAGCTGGGGTAGACCTTCAACTAGCATAAACGGTTTTTGAACTTTAACTCTCAAACTAATTGCATAAACCATATTAAATTTACATTTTTGAGAAGTGGATTTTTACTCTGAACATATTGGTGATATTGGTTTTGGACAAAAACTGTATTTTTTGCCACAACAATTCTGAAGAGCCTGAATAAAATGTGCATTCATGAAATTTTAAGCATTTTTGCTTTTGGGAATTTAGAAACACTGAAATGTCCTGGAAGGGTTTTTCTCAAATTTTTGCGTTTTATCTTATTTTTTTATTGGGTTATTTATTTATTTATTTTTTGTCAAGCATGTATGCATACCTACATAGAGGCAATAATATCAAAAATGATCACAAAAAAATGCAAAGTTTTGACAATAATGAAATTTTCAAAAATAATGAATAATGAAATCATGTCAACCTCACATCTTGCCGAAGAAATGTGATTGGGAAACTAATCATTTCATTTCATTAGCCTAACAGTATTCAAAATTCCAACATGCTGCAATTTCCCTCTAGAGAGTAAGCGTTCTATAAACGTTGAACTTTTCTTCTATATTTCTATCACCACTTAAAAATCACTTCAGACATGCATGATTCACAATCAGCGACTTCACATCAAATTCTCAAACGTTAAATTGGAGTATTATCATATTTGTGGGTACATTGAGTATGTTATGTAATTTTCTTAGATTAGGCTTAAAATTGAAGTCCCAAACCACTTGACTTGTCTTGAGATGAATGTCATCATACCCTCCACAGAATTCTACTACAAAGTAAAAATGCAGTATGTGTATTATAAAGCAAAGAAACCGGCAATTTCACCTCAATGCTTCCTCATGATAAAAAGTTGTATCTCCACGTGTTTGATATAGCAGATGCTATCTTAAGATATGAAAGAGAATTGATTGTCTGCTCATTTGTGACAGTTTTCTCCACAGGAAAATTAAGTAACTTGCAATATATCTGCAAAGCATATAGTGCGTTTTTACCTTGTTGGGCAGGGATTATACATTGCATGCCATGAGGTAACATTTCCATTATATTACTCCACCGTTATATGAGAGTGGGTCAAGAAACACAACATATTCTAAGAAAAAAATTCAAAAATGCTTTTCAAGATTGCTACAATTTTTATACAGGTATTCAATCAATTTCAAGATTGATCTATGTTTAATCGCCTTCAAAAACTAAGCCTACCATTTCTGATTATCATAAATCGGGCATGAGATAGCATTTTCCTGGAAAAAAAAACTGGAAACACTGGAAAAGCTTTGAAATTGGTAAAAAAATGTCTCAAAATAGGCTAAAATAAATAAAATTGCAGAAATTTTGACATCAAAAAAGCTGGAACCAGCTAAAAAGCTGGAAAATCTCATGCCTGATAAATACATTTTTCACAATAAACCTAGTCTGTTAGTGATACAACATTCAGCAGTAAAAACAATTACTTGTGTTCATTCATCTTAACACTGCAAAATAAGAACATAATTTCCCAAGCTAGTAATACAAGCCTATTATCATTTCAATTTCCTAAGACACTCAATTCCCAGATCATTTTAAATTCCCTAAGCAATTTAAATATTTTGAGTTATTAATTGTTTCTAAATGTAGCACAAAGTTGTCACACAATATATTCATACATGTAGAAACTGGAATCATCTATCTGTGTTTTGTTCTATAAAATTAATAAACATTTGAAAAATATCTTTTATTCCTTTATCCACCTTCATGTGTATTATAAAGATGATTCTCAAAATTGTTCCAAGATAACCTCAAGAGAAACAAAGCACACGGTGGTAATTAGGCCCAAAAAAATTCTTTGGTTTCCCTCATAGCATTTTTCAGAGAGGGTCGGTCGGTCGGGGTTTTTTTGTATTTTTTTTAATTTTTTTTTTAATACTCTTCCACGGACTGCTAGGTTGATCTGCCGCTCCAGCCTTCACAACTTCCCCCGCGACATCCAAATCAAAACAATCAAATACTTCTTGTAGTGATTTGGGACATCCTAAACATTTTGAGGGTTGAATATCGAAAAAAGCTTTTAGTTTTTGGTAAGTTTTGCATATTTTTTAGGAAAAAAAATTTCAATAAAAAAAGTTTGGGTCGGGCTGAAAAATAGGGTCGGTCGGTGGAGAGCAACCAAACAATTTTTTTTTTGGCCTTAGTTTGGATCATACAATTATCGTCCATGTTGTCATTCACTCTAGCTATCAACATCTATAAATATATTTTCCCAAATTTATACATTTTAACAATCAACATCAAAACAATTTTGTCAATGTTTATATTTGACTTTGCCTCAAAATCCCTATAGTACAAGTTCTATAAATGTTGAACCTTTCTTCAGTATTTTTATTCACCACTTAAAATCACTCCAGACTAGATTCACAATCAAACACTATGAATAAAATTCTTGCACACAAAAGTGAAATGTTCCTATTTCTGGCTTTAAGGAGTACATTGAGAAGGACATGTAATTTACTTAAAGCTTCAGATTAAAATCCCAGTGCACTTAACAAGTCTTGGGATAAATGTCAACATATCCGCCACAATCTACTTACTGCATACATACGCTAACATTTGCACAATTTTACTCTACTCCATCCTAATATGACAATGTTGGTATTTTATTTAAAGGAACACTTGTGACAAATTATATCTGACCATTAAACTTTTAAGGCAAGAATCATATGTATGTATATTTAACTTTTCGTTTTTCGATCTATACAAAAGAAAAAAAGCTAAAATGCTGATTACTGCTAACTTACTTATAATGTTGTACCTTTTAAACACAAAGCTCGTCATCATCATAAATACATACATTTCTTTCAAAATATATAGTCTAATGCAACACAACATTTAAACACTAAAACGACACACACAAGTTTCTAAGTGTAATACTTGTTTCAGCATCTAAATAAAAACTCATTTATAACTTCTAAAAATATGAGCCAATCAAAATTTCAATTCCAAAATGCCTTCAATTCCCAAATTGATTTTTATTCCCTAAGCAATGTTTTTCATTTAACAGTCACTTATTTTTTTTCTTAAGCCCACAATTTTATCAATATCAGTTTCACTTCTAGTAAATAAATGACAGAATCATCCATTCGTTTTACATTTATAAGAAAAATAAAACCACATTTTTGAAAAACATTTTTTCTATTTGTGAAAATATTATATTCCTTTATCACCTCATTTGTATCTTAATCATCCCACAAATTGTGCCAAGATAAATAATTAATCTCAAGAGAAAGGAAGCAATTGGTAAATTGGTTTACATCACCAAAGAGTTCCATCTTTTACATCTCTCAGTATCAATCAACATCTCCAGATGTCTTCAGTTTTCAGTGAACTACTCCCTTTGCAGCACTAATTAGGCTATACTGGTGTCACAGCTTAGGTTGCAGAAGTATTATATACAGGTGAAGAAAACATTAAAGACAAAAATCCAAACTGAGGGTGCGTTAAAAAGATGGATTGGTTACTTAAAGCACTCTGGAACCAGCAGGTAGCTTCATCCCTCTGATGGCAGGTAAGGCGGCTTCCTGGAGGCTGGTGGGGTGGCAAGTATACATGCAGTTGCTGGTAACTGATTCCAGATTTTGACAGTGCGTGGGTAGAACGAAAACTTGTTTGTGACGTTTATCTCAAACCAGCCATAAATATGGCCACTTTTCATTTTCACTATTTCAAACCTTTGCGAAGATCATGTTATAAGGATTAAAATAACACCTCATGGAACTCCGTTCAGCTTCTAGAATTAAAGTTATGGTCCGTCAAAGGTTGTCATGGGAGCAAAACACAAAACCGAGATAAACGTTCAAAGATCAATAAGCCTCATGGTTTCTGATAATGATCCTCAGAACATCAGATCATATTCTTAAAATGAAACTCCACAGGTGTGATGATGCAAGCCTGAAGATTGTGAACCTGCAAAAAATCAGTTCGGCAAATTATGACCTTTGCACATATTTTCACCAGTAGTGCAAAGTTGGATTAGCCGCATTTAGGCCAAAAACCAAAAATTGTTTGGTTGCTCTCCAACGACCGACCCTATTTTTCAGCCCGACCCAAACTTTTTTTATTGATGCAAAACTTACCGAAAACTTCAAAAAAAAAGTTATATTTTTTCGTTTTTTTGAGATTCAACCTCAAAATGTTTAGGATGTCCCAAATCACTACAAGAAGTATTTGATTGTTTTGATTTGGATGTCGCGGGGGAAGTTGTGAAGGCTGGAGCGGCCGATCGACCTAGCAGTCTGTGGAAGAGTATTTAAAAAAAAAATTTAAAAAAAAAAAAAAACGACCGATCGACCCTCTCTGAAAAAAGCTGTGGAAGGCAACCAAAGAATTTTTTTTGGCCTCATGGCTGGTTCAAGGTGAACAAACACTAAGGTCCGTATGCACGAAAGAGGTTTAAGAGTTAGACCAGGTTTAAAGTTAGAATTGGTTTAAGTCAAATTTTGTATCACAGCTACATATATTTTCTTCAACCAATATTGTCATATTTGAGTGTTGTCTGTAAAAAAATTTGGTTGAATCCTCCATATTTTAAAGTTTTTGTATTTCAAAAATGCTTCAAAAGGTTCTTTCTTGGCAGAGGTAATTTTGACTTAGACCTGGTCTAACTTTAAACCCAGTCTAAGTCTTAAACCTCTTTTGTGCATACGGACCATAAAGTCTAATCCTAACACAGCATTAACACTAACAGAACACAAAAGTTTCTTGCCCTTGTTTCAGAAGCTACAAAGAAAAAAATCATCTGTAATTTCCAAAATATATAAGCTAATCACAATTTTAATCCCAGGATGCCTTCCAATCCCCCAAAATTGATTTTTATTCCCTAAGCAATATTTTCATTTGAACAATCATTTATTTTTCTTAAGCCCACAATTTTATCAAAATCAATTTTACTTCTAGTAAATGAATGACAAAATCATCCACTTTTTAAACACTTATAATAAGAAAATTCAAAATCGCTTTTTTTGAAAAAAAATATTTTACTTGCAAAAATGTTATATTCCTTTATCACCTTCATATGTATCGTAATCATCCCAAAATTGTGCCAAGATAAATAATTAATCTTAAGAGATAAGAAACAAATAGTAAATTGGTACACCAACTAAAAGTTTCATCTTCTACATTTATCATTATCAATCGCCACCTACAAATATAGTTTCCTTCACATATATTTTAATAATTGCAATAAAACAATCATGTCATATTCATAATCCAGCACACTACAATGTCCCTAGAGTATACTTTCCAAAAATGTTGAACATTACACTATTTCTAATCACCATTTAAAACTACTCCACATATGCACGACTCGAAATCCGAGCACTCACTCTGCATCAAATACTTGCATTTGAAGACGGAATAAGTTCATATTTCCGGATATATAAGTATGGCATTTAATTTACCATTCTTCAGATAAATGTCAACAAATCCCCCATAGATTACTCACGCATAAGCTAACATTTTCACAATTCAACTCCATTCCAATATACAATGTTGGTATCATATTTAAAGGAACACTATGTGTCACCTAATTTTAAATTGATGAAGTATTCTTTATTTGAAAAAAGATGTTTCAAAATCTAAGTGAATTCTTGATGAATATGGTACAAACAACAAAGCAAAACTACGAGCGGGTATCAAAAAGTTTTAACGATCACCAAGAAGAAATACAGCCAGGAACACAATTTTATTATGTGACCATTAACCCTAAAGTTCCTAAGGGTTACAAAAAGCTACAAGAGCAAATCACCAAAGTCCGAATACGTCATAGACCGGGGTCCCATATGGGCACGAAATCGCTGCATAGGCATCGCCCCTCGGGTGGCTTGGTATAGGTGGACACGGGATTGGGATGCGAGAGGTCCCTGGTTCGAGCCCCAGTGGAAACCGCCAATTTTTGACACCCTTATTTCCGAGGAGATAGGCTGAGAATGAAAAATGGTAGGTAGGAGGTTAGGGTTAGGTCATCTTTACATAGCCACTGTGCAAAGTAGCATATTTCTCCCACTTAAAACCTACTGTCCACAGACCGTCTTAAATAGAGGTCCTCTGTTAGCCAAAAAATCCAATATTGTAATTTGCTTAACTTACATTTTCAGGTAGGCCATGCTTTATTATGTCATTATGACTTCATTTTTAAATGATTCCCACAATTTTGGCACCAATGAAAAGAGGAGATTCTAATTAACCTATACCATGGTATCAAACAATTAAACTTTTGGCGTGTCATCATAATATTACTCGGCTGTAAACCTTCAAATGTAGGGATTTAATTACACCATATAATTTTTGATTTCTCCATTTAGTTTATATGGTTAGCAGAGGCAGGTTATTGACATCTATCGACACCTGCATAGAAAGTATAAAAACAACTGATATCATTTTTGCACCATAATGTATACAAGGATAATTGACCATCCTGACAAAAGTTCATTGATATAGCTCTTTATCTTCTTGGTGATCTTTAAACTTTTTGATACCCCCTCGTATATCAAATGGATGCCAAAGAATCAACTCATAGATGGGCTGAGGTTGGCAACAAAAATTTTAAAAAGGGCATCTGTTTAAAATAAAAAAGGACACATCAATGTAAATGTTCAATGTTTATTCAATCAATTGCATTTAAATCAAATTGGAGACTATTAAAGTGATTCAAAGTTAAAACTGCACACTTTTTAATAATTTGCAATAATATTCAAATAAAATTGCATGGGAAGGCTGAAATAAGGATATTTTTATGGGCTAGAAACAATATTTGATTTAAACTGACACGCTTAAGCAAGTCAACTGTTCATCGCAGATCATTAAAAGTGTGACAAGTTTTATCATTTTCAAATTTCATTAAATTTCAAAGATACTGGTTATGTGACTTTGAACAGTAAAGGTGACTTAGCACAGAAAGGGATGTCAGATACGTATGAGTTGATATCAGGGGATGTTGGACACAATTTCAAAAGTTTCATCCGGGCTTTTAGCGTACTTTCTAACTTACTGTATTTTGCGCTTTCTCGTGACCATCATTTTTTATTTCAGAAATGTAATCAACATAATGAAAACACCATATATCTAAATACAAGAAAAATAAATAGAGGGATTCTATCTGTGCTAAGCCACCTTTAAGTCACTTTACTATAATCAGCGTCCAGCATTTATTTATTTATTTTTACTTTTAAAAAAATCCCTCATTACCTTACACTGCATTAGAACATGTTGACAGGCACTGTGGACGTAATTCATTCACGGTATGAATTCATTTACCGTAAAGGAATTCCTATACTGTAGAGTAAATGAAATCACTTACTCTATAGGAATTCCTGTAAAATTGCTCTAAAATGTTCTCCGATTTCATAGATCGCTCTAAATATTGATTTTAAAGTTAAGAGTAAATTAATTCATTTACTCTACAGTATAGGAATTCCTTTACATTTCCCCGTGAATGAATAACGACCTTTCCCGAACTGTTATTAACTGCTTTTTTTCTTTCTTTTTTTTTTTTTAAATGCAAATTGGTGTTGTGGAGTTATCACAATACTACTTTGATATATGTTTTCTGTGTGGGGGTGTACAGCTATATACTGATTGCAACAGATAAGGCACACCACAAGAGCTTTATCTGCATAAAAAATGTTTGGATCTGTTTTTGTCAAGAACGTCCAAGCTTGAGAAAATAACACTTGTATGATTGTTAAACATGCACTGTTTGTGTTCAGAAATTGAGGTTATCATGACAAAATGATAATGGAAATGGAAAAATGGATCCCAAAATGGATATTGTGATAACAGTAATGCTACTATTTTGAATAGATCCAAGATGATAAAGGGAAATCTGCAAAGACATTTACTAAACTTCTCAGATTATCAATATGGGATTTTGGAATTTTTCACAAAACATGCACAAAATATAGAAGTAAAGAATGTAATTTTGTTACTACATGTTCTAATACCGTAAAGTGCCAGTATATGGCACTTTACGGTATATGGCACTTTTCCTGTTTTTCAAGCACCATGCGCTTCGAGACTCCTGTGACAGGCGCTTTAAAAGAACTGTTTTATTATTATTATTATTATTATGGCACATTTTTCCAGTTTCTGTTTCGCTTCATTGTGAAAAGTGGCTGGTAAATTAACACTAATTATTATCAATTCTGATTTAAGACAAATACAACTTAAATTCTAGCATCTGTTTAGCCAATTATATCTGTTGGTTTTTGTAAAGCCATGTTGTGAAGAAAAACATGAGGTGCCACATACTTCTACTTCTACGTTGATAATCAGCAGGATCCATATTTTTGGACGTAAATGCCAATACTCTGGTCCTAGAGTTGATGCCTTTTTTGACATACGGTCACGGTGCCGGGGAAGGTTCCCCTACTCTTATTTCGAACAGCCGTAGCTTAGCCCATGACGTTCTTTTACATCCGACAGTACTGGCACTCAACGGTAATATCTAAATTCTCACAAGTCATCTTTACTATTACAAATGTTATTCAGTAATAAATGCATCTGTGAAACATTGGAAAACAAAGTATCGTTGACTTGGTTATTGACCCAATCTGGTAAAATGATTAAGTTTTCTGGGTAACTCCCACTCAAATTCATCTTATGTTACATTCATATCCAAATAACCATTCCTGATCTGTGTGTAGGGATGCTGAAATTCCTCACTCTTAAAAATATCTCATTGCATACAAATTGTATTTGTGCAGTAGCCTCATGAATTAGGGTTAGCAGTTGTCAGCTTCAGAATCACCTCAAAACTATTTATATAGTCAAGTTTATAAATTTTTGAAAGTCTAGTTTTATGATTAAAAACTATTTCCCTTTCAAAGTCAACCGAACTCTAGCTCCTAATGGCTAAAAACCTGTCAACCTCCAACCGTTTCATACAAAAATGTCCTATTTCCCCTGGGTTTCGAACCCCTGGGTTTCGAACCCCTGACCTCTCACATCCTATCCTATGGCAAGCAGTGGTGGCAACAGCATCTCATTTCTGGGGGCAAACGGGGAGGGGGGGGGAAGACCTGGGGGCCAAATTTTTGGAGAAAAAAATAATGTATGCATAGCGCGCAAACTTTTTTTTGACAAATTTGTTTCTTTTGGCTAAAAACCGTCTATTTGGGTCTAAAATAATCATATTTGATAGTGACATACGCGCAAAGCGTGCAACAATTTGTACATGTCAAAATTGATCAATAAATAGGGGTGATTGCCCCAAAATTTGCGCCAAAAAGTTTCTGAATTTTTTGGGGGGAGGGTGGTTGGCAAAAAATATTTGGTAGGGGAAAATACTCCCCTTGCCCCCTGAAAATTGAGCGAAGTACATTGCGGTGTCATTTTAATCCTTAAAACATGATCTTTGCAAATATTTAAAAAAGTGAAAATGACAAGAGGCGGCATTTACGGCTGGTTCGGGATGGACAGTCACATATATAGTTACTATCTTTAGAAGATAGCAAGCATGGCCTATTTCGCTTTTCCATAGATGCTGTAATGATTTAAACATATCATCCTAATTGCTATCTTCAGTAGATAGAATGAATTTAGTCACTATCTTTAGAAGAAAGTTGACATTTCCTATGTCACATCTTTAGACTAAACAAACAATTTGTTTTTCCGTACCATTTCCAAAATGACAATATTATTACAGCAGCTATTGAAATAACAAAACATCAAATATGAGAGTAAATCGCCGCACTGGCCAGACTTATTGCATCTGACAAATTGCATTAAGCAAAATAAACAACGACTCGAATGCAGCTTCCATTACACTGGATGTACCAGTGTTGAGTGCCACAAATCTATTTTTAAAACAGTTCTTTCAACTCTATAAATAAGTAAAAAGTGCATCACAGCAGACAGATCAAAGGTATACATTGCCACTGTAAAGCTAGGCCTCAATCACACTTCAGTCTTGAAGAAGGCAGTAACTACATTTCAGTTTGTCAAGTGAGTCCAAGAAAGTCGTATCTGCAGTGCTGCCATTTGTTATATTTACTTATTACTAAAATGCAAAAAATCACTAAAAAACGCTCTTTTATATATCAGTGGTTCTTAAAACGGTTCTTCAGGTGATGGTATCACCCATAGATCCATTTGAAGTGCCACTGACCCAGACTGGACATTATATCTGTATACAATGCAAAATCATGAAAAATTACTTTCTTTAAAAATGAAACCACATTCTTTTATCTCAGACGATTCATAAAGAAATGAGAAAACTATCACTTTCTCTTATAACTAAAAGCAGTATCTACTATATAAACCTTTAGTACACACATTCTTGCTTTAAATGGCAGACAAAACCTAAACTAGACTAGAATTCCCATGCATTGTGCATATGATCGACCTTAAATCCTCTGTACCACCGATACATATTTGATCCTAAATCTCACATCTTTTGTATTTTACATATAAATTGACTGATTATGCCCCAAGTAAAAACAAATAGATGTCCTCAATCAAACAGTTATTCATTCATATAACAATAGAAACCTTTAAAATGAAATATTGCAATTTCACAAGATAAACAAATATCATACTTTGCTGAAAAATAAGAAATTGAGTAGTTTTGTTCATGACAAATTAAGTTACAAAATCAACAAGAACTACAAAAGCCTATTTCTAAAATATTACAAAAACATTTTAAGATTACATAAAAAGTTTTTTGTTTGTCAGTTATATAAAACCAATAAAATTTAAAAAATTAAACCTCCAAAAGGTCCACTATTTAAAAATCTTGCATCCCTCCCTCTAAAGGGGCTTACAGTACAGACCTGCAAACATCAGATATGGTGGCATTTCATGAGGTGGGTCAAAAATGTGTTACATGGTCAAAATGGTCAAAAAAACAATTTTTTGATATGATGTTGATATTATTGATCTCTTTAAATTCAAGTAACTTTTTAGCCAAATATCACTTTTGTTTTTGCATAATGGGCTAATTAATGGTTAATTACTCCATAGATGGCAATGCAAACTCTAATTTTCAAATGCGTTTTACTCAAAATTGCCCGTTTTTACTAAAACAAGTCATAAATTGGAATGATTAAAGCAATACTATAAGATTTTCATAAAAAATGATTTATAGTAAAAGCATCGTAAAATGAAGGGATGTGACTATCTAAAAGCGTTTTCAAGTGTATTATGTTAAAAAAATTACTTTGCCACTGAAAAATAAATATATTAGGACATGCATCCTTCCCTATACTAATACATGTCAAATTAAATTCGGGATCCCGAATTTAATTCAACAAATGGCCATAACAGAAAAAGTAAGCATCTTTGAGCCAAATCGTTTGGAGGGTATTTATATCTATCAAAAACAAACCCGATAATCAAAAAATAATCAAAAGTCATGGGTGACAGGGGGCGCTTCATTTTTAACACTTCATAGTATTGCTTTAATGGTAAACAGTTATTTTTTCAGGATATGTTCTAAACACTTTAATAATTACTTTGATACATTAAACTTGAAACAGACCCCTTAGGGTCTTGTTAATGACCTTCAATAAATAAGAGACAGGCTATTAGAAGGGGAGAAAAATAGCACGTTTCAAATCATCTTAACCCTTATTTGATGCAGCTTGATCCCCTGAACATTTTGAAACCAAATTTGTCAAAATCGGACAAAAAATGAGAAAGTGCTGCCCAAAAAAACGATTTGAGGGGGTGGGGTCTGAGGAAGGTCTAAAAATGATAAATTTGCCAATTTACTGTAAGTATATACCAAATGAGACATAAAACAAGTCCATAGGCCAAGGAATAGTGAATTTAAATCAAATTAAGTTTGAGAACCCGTGAAAAAATGTAACAACACCACCTTTTTAGCATACCCACTTAATAACATGCCACCATATATTGACACTGTTGTCGTAATCTTGGATCTTTTCATTAAATGAATGATGTAACATAACACATATAAAAATGCCCAAAAAATTACTGGGTTACTGGAAAAATAACACAATTAAAATGTACATTGTATTTTGTCAATACAGATATTTGCTGTACCAGTGCCTAGTATTATTTTTATAAAGGGAGACTTTGCTTCAAGTAACCCTCATTTCAAAACCTCAAAAAAGGCATCCTTAACTATCTGATAACATTAAAATCATCCGATCACAATCGTTTAGTCAACTGTGCTTAGGAATTCAGCATTATAACTAAGCTTTAAAAATAAAATACACCACAATTTAGAGAGATTGAATGTGCAGAATTCAGCATAGCGGAGTCTGAAAAATAACAAGCAAATCAATGAGGTTATGTGGCTAATGTAAACCAAAGCTGGCCAACCATTGTAATTGTCGCCAGCGGTATAATCTAACCATAAGTATCTGTAATAAACACTCACCCTCTGGTTGTGTGTATATCAAAAGGCCATCCCATTGCATCTAAAAAACACACGCTAACCATCCTACATGTAATCACTAGATCAATGACAACACTGCAATAATTAAGTCTCGGGTTAAAAGCACAAGCAACTTTACAAGAATTGTACAATGTGAATGGTAGAGATTATTATCATGTTAGCAGTGGAATGACTTTGGCCTGCATTTGCATACATAGCGTTATATGGCAACCTGTGAGTATGGCAAAGGCACAAGTTGGTTTCTTGATTAGTAGCTCACGCTTCTATGTTACTACAATGATCAGTATAAATCATTATAAATGGATGTCATTAAAGAAATGTTGAGTTTCAAATTCTAACAGGGAATGCCAATTGCTATAGAGTTTTGAAGCAGTACTTGCAAATCCATTAATAAAACACTACTGGTTTAGTTTCATTGAACATTGTAAATTTCAAACACATTTTTCTTGTAAGTATGTTTACCAATGTCATGGTTGTTCTATTTTTTGTTTCTTAACTATCAATGAACAGATTTTTTCACATATTTATTATCATAAAAGAAGATCAAACAAGCTTTTCACTGATACCAATAAATCGGTTTTGATTTTTGTCGTAAATTAATATCTTTTGACGTGGCAGTCACATATTTCTTATTCTTAAGTAACATAACTTCTAAATCTGGCAAATAATCATTGTTACAATTAAGGAAAAGTGTCATTTTCCTTGATTGCAGACTTGTAATCAACCAATTACATCAAAGTACATCAGCTATGAATTCCTCCTGAGTTTTGCAGCCTCCATCAACAAGAGAATGCCAAGTTCTCCCTGGAGTCATCTAAAAGCATCTCGTCTTATTCCCTTGATTTTCACATCGTCATGGAAACCAATACCAAAAAAGCAGTATCACCCCGAGGCTTATTGAAAATGTTGTTTCCATCGCATGTAATTTAGTGTGTTCTTGTTGAATTAGAGCAGCCTATAATTGTAGAACATGTAATTCATTAGTTGATGTAATAACATTTAGTATAATGAGACACCACAGTGTTTGCTACATTGTACTTCATTTTGTTGATTAAAATTATACAATTTTCATTACAATTATGAATAAATTTTAGCTAAATTACGAAAATATTTAACTGCTAAGTAGTGATACCATATGATCATAAAATATTAATGAGCTTTAAATTGTAAAAAAAAAAAGAATTTTGAGTGTAGATTTCAAGATAAATTAAAATCCAGTAAATTTTGTGACTGGATTCCATAAGACAGGTGGTTGTACCTTACAATGTTTTTATGTAGTGTACAAAAATTCAATTCATAAAATGGACAAAATGGCTTAAAAGGTATTAAAGTAAGATGACAATTTGACAATTTCGAGAGAAATAGCATTAGCAAATTCAAAGCATCACAAATTGAATTACCATTTTCCTCTATACTTACAAATGTCACATTTGTAAACTTAATAATTTAGGAAATTAGGAAAAAAAAACATTTTACGGAAGCTTGTCTTTTTTTAAAACTATAGATGTAATTATTGTTTTTTAAGTATCATGTCGCACCTTCATTCGTATTTAGTATTCATTATATTAGTATATCAGCATTATCATGTAGAATTGTGGCTAATACCATTAACTAACTATGCCTGATACTTTGATGTTCAAACTCCTGCAAGATTTAAGTAATTTGTGGTTATTTACAGTTTGTTGACCCTCAGATAGGCAGAAAGTAACAAGCATCAAAATGTCACTGTAGAATAGATAGCAAAAGGACATGTGTAACTCAAACAGTCATTGAGCCAATAACAACATTTAGAAAAAATAAATAATGGAATGAACATATCTCCCATTAAATATGTGGCCTGGGGATGTGACAGTTTGAAAACTTTTTGACTTTTATCCCTTATGATATACCGTATGACTCCTAAAAATGTTCGGGGACAAAGGTGGCGTTTATTAGAACACAGATTTTCAACATCATAATTGTATTTTTTTATGTCAGCTCAAATCATCCATGGTATCAATATCTACCAAACCCAAATCAAGTAAGTTAAAAAAATCAAATGTCATGGGTGATGGGGACACTCTGTTGGTAGTATCTTAGGCCAAAAAAATAAATTGTTTGGTTGTACTCAACAACTTTTTTTTTAGCAAGTGCGGGCGGGCGGATTTTTTTTAATGTAAGTCAAAGCACACCAATAAAGATGCAAATAAGTCTACTGTACTTAAAATCTCTTTATACAAGTTTAAAAACAGTATTAAAATGTAAACAAAAGGAAAATAACAAATTAAAAAATATTTTCAAAAGATCAAAATTCTAAAAGAAAAAAACCTTGTTTTTGGAAGCTGAAAGTTAGGCGCAGTATACTTTTGTACAGTAAAAACTTTTTTCCAATTTCAAAAAATAGGAACGGGAGGTGGAGGACAACCAAACAACTTTTTTTTGGCTTTATAGTATTGCTTGTAAATTGAAAAAACATGTCACACACAAGCAGCATCCGCTTGCTATGATACATTATACACACAAATATTATGAACTATCATGTCTAAACTTAGTACAATGCTCTTACCATAAAATTACAAAAGATTAGCAAATAAATGTACTATCACCATAGCAATATCTATTTCAAAGCTAAAACTGGTCAATAAAACTCAGGGGCAGGTGTTTTCGGTCCTGCTTTCATAAATCTATGTGGATTTGCACATTGAAAAGTGCAGTGGCTCCTTTTGTTTAGATAAGCACATGGATTCAGATAAACTGATGTGATGCATATTTGTGCCTGAATTCATTCCTATATGGGTTATCATATCTAGGATAATGTCAAATAGCTATTGCTAGAATGTTGTGAAACTGACAATTTGTAACCATTAGATTTTAATTTTTAAAACATCACCATGTTCAAAACTCACCTTGTTTAGGCGTTCGACAAGGAAACCCAACTTGGTACTTGGTACCAAGTAAGCTAAAGGAAGCTTATCTTCAACAGGGCTCCAAAATGTTTTTAAAATTCAGTTTTGAATGCAGGAGGAAGACCGAAGTACCAGGAGAAAAACCTGCAGAAGCGAGCATGGATTGAAAACCAAATGCACATAAAGCGCCGGGCGCATGACTCATTGGCGGCGGAAGGTTGAAATTTTGGTGGGGGGGGCTAATTTTTTTGAGCAAAAATCGTCGCTATGAACGCTTGGAATCGTCGCGCGGAAAAAAATCTGCCAAATCGCAAAATTTTTAGATTTTTCATATTAAAAGGATCAAAACAAAGGGAAAATTTACAATTTCCTTTCCTTTTCTTTCTTTCTTCTTGATTTTTTGAGGGGGTCCGTCCCCCCCTCAAAAAATTTAGGGGGGGACATGCCCCCCCCCCGTTCCCCCCGCTTCCGCCGCCTATGGCATGACTCGAACCCGGGACCTCATTGGTGCAAGGCGAAGCCGAAGGATCTACCGCTGCACCAACCCACTCTCCATCATTACTGAAAATGTTGTGGACTTGAAATTTGACCTTATATCAACGTACTGTAGTACAGTTGATGCCACTTAATTGAAACATCCAGAGAGAAGCAAAAATATCCTTATAAACCCAAAAGACGGCATTAAGAATATTTTATTACGGCATTAAAACAGTAAAGAAAGACTTCATTATTATACCAGTTCAACAGAGGCTTACAAAAAGTGTACTATCACCACAGTGAAAGCAATATAACCCTTATATAGGCATCTATTGGGTTTCAAAACTCTACAGAGCTCTACAATATAGAGTTTTTCTATAGAATTTACAAAAATGTAAAATTTTGTGCCATTTCTTTCATTTTGTATTTGCAATTCACATGCTTTACTTTCATAAGTTTGGGGAAATATGAGAAATTTGACACATTTTGTGAAAAAATTGATGTTCCAATTTTACAGGTCAATTTTCGATTTGAAGAAACCATTCTGCTCGAACATGAGTCTTGATTAAGAGGCTTGACCATGCCAATTGGACATACAAAATAATTTGCATGATTCTGGATATTTTGGCAAAAATCAAATCTAAAAAATTCAAAGTATAAAACAGGGATTCTCAAATAGCGGCGCACATGCCAAATTTGGCTTTTACTCTCTCAAAAACCAAAGAAATACATTAGAAATACACTGAAGACGGGTGCATGTGGCACTTTAGAGTACAATTTTCTCATTTATGTGCCGCATTGTTGAAAATAGTTGAGAACCCCTGGTATAAAATATGCGCATGAATCAGAATAAATTCATTCCATGTCTGTTGAAATCCTCCTATCTAGACTAACATAGAGTAGACACAGCTTGAACAATATTCACATACATGTAAACTGGGCATTATAATGGCTGACCTACATTGTACATTTTAGTACATTGGCTTCTGTTGTATTGAAATATTATACAATTAATCTAAAAAAATCTACAACTAAGGTGATGAAATTAAAAAATAAACCTGTTTTAAGGGCCCGACCGACCCTGAATTTGCATTTTGAAAGATTTTGCCAAAATCTTGTAAAATCAGCCGGTATTTGGCCAAAATTTAACAATTTTGATTAAATTTTTAAAGAAAATTTGTTTGTAAAAAAAGTTCAGTTTTTCTTCCATTTTTTTTCGAATTTTTGGGGTTATTTTAGGCAAAAAAAATTTAGAAAAAAATTTGCCTGACCGAGCGACCCTACTTGGGAGGTTAGTCCACCCGTAAAACAGGATTTTTTTGTCTAAAAGATATACACAAACCTGAAGAGGGGGATACTGAAGTTTTTAGGGTAATGCTGCTGGGAAAGTTTTAAGTACCGCCCATGAAAATACATTTTTTTTTCAAGAAAAAAGGATCCATCTCTGTACCAAAATCACTCAAAGTGTGCCAGTCACATATCTACAAAAATCACCAATTTTTGTAAGGTCACAATTTTGGGAAAAAAATCACAAGAGTGCCTTATATTTGCACCATTTGATTTTGGTATATCCCTGCAACCAAATCTGTTCAAAGTTACCCCTCCCCTTCTCCAGGACCATAAACAGGCAGACTTTAAAATCAGTCAGAGGAACCTTGAATAAGTCGGTATGTATTTTTTTTTGTCGCCTAAAAGATATACACAAACCTGAAGAGGGGGATACTGAAGTTTGTAGGGTAATGCTGCTGGGAAAGTTTTAAGTACCGCCCATGAAAATACTTTTTTTTTCAAGAAAAAAGGATCCATCTCTGTACCAAAATCACTCAAAGTGTGCCAGTCAAATGTCTACAAAAATCACCAATTTTTGTAAGGTCACAATTTTGGAAAAAAATTCACAAGTGTACCATATATAAGCTAGACTTTTTTAACAATCAAAAAACTAAATTTTGATTTGCTCCATTTGATATTGGTATATCCCAGAGGCCCTGCATGTGACATATCATACCGTAAATACGGCGGATTGTTTAAATGCTTTCAACATAAGTGTTAACATAACCAATCACTTCAGATCATATCCAATCAGTCAAAATACATCATTATCAGTAAGTTAGTTACAATATCTTGTTGAATAGACTACAATCCGCCATGTTTACGGGGAAGGTCATCAGTCCAAATCCTTTGTTTGGCAACAATCAATAAAAGCATGCAAGGCCTCTATATCCCTGCAACCAAGTCCGTTCAAAGTTACCCCACCCCTTCTCCAGGACCATAAACAGGCAGACTTTAAAATCAGTCAGAGTCAGAGGAAACTTGAATAAGTCGGTATGTATCCTACACTGTCACTACTTTGTATTTCCGCAAATAGAATCGTCAAAAATCCATGCTTGTATAGGTGACTTGTCTATTCAATATAAATAAATTTGTGTTTCATCTTCCATTATCATAAAATTGGTTAATTTCATATACAAATATACCACAAGTATTATACAAATCTCATTAAAACGTACCATATCAATTTTTCATTACCTCATTATCATTGTTTTTCTGTATAAAACATTATTAGGTGATAAGTTTTAGGCAAATGCACAGAAATGCATTTAAACTCTATTTTCTAATGCGCAGACGGAAATGTAGTAATTACACAACACACGATATTTTCAAATGTACTGAATGCAATTCCAGCTTGTTTTTAAATATATAAAACAAGGACTCTGTCAAAAAATATCGGATTAAGCGGCTTTCGTGATATGGCAGAATAAAGGTTTTGTGCGAAAATACTGAAGTGCCGGCAGTGTATATTATTACTATACAGGTACTGGACACTATCAGTTCGGCGGAACTCACAATTCCGATACGTATCCGAATTCGGATACCCACGCACATTTTGTATCCAAATTGTGATACCCGTATCAGAATAAGGAAATGGAGGGGTATCCAAATTCTGGTACGCCTGTCAAGGCGCAGGAAACAAATCAATAGCGCAAGCTGGCAAGTACATGTAGGAAATCTTTCTTGCATTTATGATAAATGTATCTGTAGAAATGTCATTTCCATCTGTGCAATTCCAGCAGGAGAGCTTCGAAACATGTCCTGATAGCTCCTTATCACAGAAGGCAAAATAATTTGGCCAATACTTTCTAAGAATTTAGATGACAAATGATGATAATGTTGTTGACTTTTATACATACCGGTATGGTGCACGGCAAAGCTGAATATTCATTTCAGCTGATATCCCGTTTCAGCTGTTTTTAATCCAAATTGTGATTCTGTAAAACTGATGTGATGCTTATTTGTGCCTGAATTCATTCCTATACGGGTATCAGAATTTTGATACAGAGTATCCAAATTCGGATACGTATCCGAATTGTGAGTTCCGCCGAACTGCTATTGTAACACTTGTTTATTATAGCAAAATGTTCACATAATTCCATGGTACAATCAGTATGTGAATGCCGCATGATGAATCTAGGCCACTAGGCCAAATAACAGCTTGTATTATGGATATTGAAAATACCGGATTTAAAACACTCAGACCGCCATAATAATGGCAATGGCAATATGTAAGTATCCAAGGCAACAACAATATTGTAAGTCAAACAATGTGTAAATTATTGCTTAGTTTGAAAATGCTGTTCAGTTATACATCTCGATGTTTTTATTTGAGGGGCTGTGGGAAAAATTATATAATTTGTGTTTTGGTATTATGAATTTGAGAATGCAATTTTGTAAAGATAAAAGATAAATGCAGGTACCTAAATAAACTGCAGTATAGGAGCTAAGATTTTAATTGTGTGACTCTTATCCACCTCTATCTCATAATCAGGTGCGTAGCCAGGATTGCGTATCCCCGGGGTGCGCAATAAATCCTATTCCAAAACGGCGACGGGTCCAGGAGCTGCTAGGGGCACCTGCCAATATTGGACGGGTCGCAAAATGTATTATTAGCAGTAATTAGGACTAATGTCTCTTTCTCATTGTTTTTATTTCTTTTTTCTTTATCCCATTTTTTTTTTGTAGACCCCCGGGTAATGTCGCTGCTATTAAATTCCTTCAACTGAGTAAAATTTTATTTCAACTACTTCACTCGGACAGCCAACTGCCATAGAAAAATGGAATGTGTTGTTAGCTTTGAAAATTGCAGTAAGTCATTTGGTGATGATTGCTAAGTGTAACTGAAATCTTGAAAGCATCAACACTTTCTTAATAATAAACTAGGTTAGTTGTTATGTGTTAGGGTCAAAACATAGTCGGCCTTCAAACAAAATTTTAGCTACCAAACATTTGGTCGTGACATCACCAAATATTTGCGATCAAATTTAAAGTATAGTCCGGTAACAAACATTTGAGGCAATGTATATGGCAATTCAACACAAGTGCAATTTAGCGCAGAGTTTTATTTGGTCTCAACTCGGTGTTGAAATTATTTTATTTGAAGTCAATCCTCATTTTGACGTCACACCCAAATGTTTGATGGCGAAATGTTTTGTTTGAAGGCCGACTATGTTATGGCCCATACTTAAAATAACCAATTTCCAAACACTGGATATGTTGTATATGTTTTTAATAGAAGTATTGTATTTCCAATTATAGTATTGTTATGATTCAAAAAATACTGACTAATTTCCGCGTATGGTCATATTGGTTTATATGTCTTAATCGGCTGTTTACTTTATACTTCAACCCCGGGGTCACTCAAATTTGAAAATGATAGGTATGTTCGACGCAAAACTAAAATTTCAAAACTTGGACCATGTACCTTTAATTAATAAGCCTTAAAAATCTTAAAAACAGACATTTTGAACTTTAAAACAGCTCATTAATATTCATAAGCATAAATAACATAGTAAACCATGTTTAAAAGCCAATATTTGAGGTTTAATGCACATATTGGTTCAAGTGCTTCAATTTGAGCCCTTAACCAGCTCTATAAGACATTCCTATTCGAAGTTATGATTGTCCCCATTTCAAGTGTAATACGACACCACAAAATCCTTTACCATGGCAACCGCGACCTAAAAATTTAAAAATGCTTATTGTTCTATATGCCAACTTTGTTGTAACCAAGTTTTAAGTGTTTTGAACATGTAGAAGTGTAGATACACGAATTACATACGTACCTCCTTAACTGATTTTGAGCAAAAAATGGGCCTTTGAAACTGATTTTAAAGGGTCTAGTGAGCTGAAATTTTTGCCAAAAATAGCCATCTGAGCTATAAAAAAAAAGTTCATAATTTTTGATTAATTTCTGCACTTGGAGCTAAAATGTTGTATTTTTTTTTAAATAGGGGTCTTAAGAACTGAATCACACTGAAAATGGGGGTCTGATGAGTGGCCTGGAGGCCTGAAAAGGGGGGTCTTGACTGCTGGACATATGTACCCTGTTCATGTATGTGGGTGAGCCCCCCAGGACTTCCAACGTTTATAGAGTATATAGTGTGCCTGATGCCTCAATATCCCAATTTATTTCATGTCTTGGCTATCACAACTAGACCAACCAGAATGGAAACAAGAATAATATATACAGGATAGTGAAGTGCTAATCAATGAGTGTGATCAATAAGACGCATGGTACATCGTGATGAGATACAGCTGTATCCACATCAGGCTCTTAATTATGTCCGCCAACCCTGCATGGTCTTATATTACTTGCATCGAAAGCTGAGCCTGGCCTTTCAATGTACTTGGATCAAGCATTTTTGTCTTCCACATCAGAATTTGAAAAAAACCATCTGGCAGTACAAATATTTCTGATTATAAAAGAAGAAAAACGGACTAATATGAAATTGACCTTGAAGACGATAAGCTCAAAACTTTTGAGATTTTGGAACTGAAATATAATTTTTTCCAGCAATTAACATGTTTTGTGCATATAGTATCAACAATATATCAACACAAATCATCATCATCTCTGAACTACAAAATTGCTCATGTATCAAAATGGTAGGATTGATTAAATTGAAATTTGAAAGCTATTTTAGTGGTGACCATACTCATCTTACTTGGATAGCACTGACATGAGCATTTTAACCCTGTTCTATATTTCTCAAATTTTAATAAAAAATGCACCATAAAAATGAGAAACTTAAAACTGCAAAATGCATATTTCCTGTGTTTGATTTTTCAAGTTTTGATTCAGATCATAAATTGACCTAACCATCTTTTACGTTTTATCCTGTCCCCCATTCCAAGTCCAGGTGATTAAAAAAGATTGCAATACTTCAAATCAAAATGCCCCAGTGCTCCAAATTAGCAAAGCAAGAGATTGATTCTGTAGAAACATGTCCATATCCTTTTATACCAAAGGTCTATCGTTATGAGATAATATTATTGCATGCTTGCAGTGGTGACACTGAACATTGCAGAGTAACTAGTAACTACAATGTAGTATAGGGGCAGACAATTTTACAGGAGGGCAAACATTGGTACTCAAACACAAAAAGGTGAATCCAAAAAATCCACATTTTTTATGAACCAAATCATCCATATTTTAATGAAGTTCATAAAAATCAAATTTCAAATATTTTAGCACAAGTTTTTTGGACTTTTATATAAAATACCATAAATTTTGGCATTATCTAAAAACTAAACCCAAGGACCAAAATTTACAAAGAATACATCTATAGTTCCATATATTTGAAATTTTACCCACTGCTAAATGAATATTATTTTGGAGAGAAATAGATATTCTTAGGAATTTTTATGTGAATAGTTTGTAAAGTTTATTGCTATAATCGTGCAATTGGGACATGTTTCATCACTAACTTTTCAAAAAATTCCTGTAAAATAAATCAAAAAGAAGGAAAGCATGATGAAAAGGACATGGTACCTTCTCTAGTCTAGTTGGTAATATTTGCACTAACCTGTACCAACTCAAACAATCAGCAATGTTCAAACTTCATGCAACTTTAAAATATAAATCGCAATGCATTTATACTGGGTCAATGCTGCGCTTTTACACAACATCAGACATGCAACTGTACTTCACCTAATCAAAAAATAAATCGATCCGTTAAAGCAATCGCTAAAATAGGAAGCCACAATCAAATTATAGGAGACTGACTCCCAGGCCGAGACGCATTTAAGTAATTCTAATCATGAATGTCTTACGTGTCGTTAACATTGCAGCCATTTCACATAAGCATTAAGCTTAACTTTAATTACTTATTAGTCTGTCTATGGCAATGTAATCAAGTTCATATATTGCACTCACACCGTTAATTTTGCATTACGAGACATTAAACACTTGATTATTCTTTAAATTATTGCCAGTATATTTTTAGAAATCTTATTGGAGAGCTATTCTATTGCATAAAAATAACACATTAGTAACGGCTATGTAAAAGGATATGAAGATTTGAAGACAAAAATCCTTTTAAGGCAAAAAGTCAAGTTCATAGATCGTCAATTACTTGAGGAGCTGAAATCTTTCAATCTTGTAGACACATCTGGGGTCAGTAACATGCTTTAAAGGAGCAGAGTCCATTTTTTAAAATTTCACTTTTAGTTCCCAACAAAGATCAGCACAGATGTTTCAATTTCAAATTCAGATGAATTGGTCCAACTGTTTTGATTTTATGGTTAATTTTGTACGTAACTGTTGCCTATACTTTATTTTACAAACCTCAGTATGTTACCATAATTAGGCTAAAATTAGCACTTTTCACTGATACCTACCTACCAAATGGACCATGTAACAGTTCACATTGGTTTGGAAAAAAACATGAGCAATATTCTGATCAGTTAACAACATTTCAAATTTCAAATAGTTTGAAAAGAAACGTCTAAAGCAATCTGACCAAGCCCCTTTAAGTAATGATTGAATTTTGCTTGCTGTAAAAGTCTGTTTATCATAAGATGCGTTTGCAGAGCAGAATACAATGTTGTGATAGTGGGAAGTTGGAATACAATAAGCTATGATGCGGATATCAATTTTTGCATCAATGTTTTCTTCTGACATTCAACAAATGTTGACAAAGTTGAAAAAACTTGAATACTGCAGTCTAAAACATACTTCTTCAAAATGAAAAGATTCCACTTATGGTCATTTACAAGATTCCTCTTCAAAATGGTAAACTGAATAAGGGGTAGGTCAGGTCAAAGGTCAAATAAAAACTTGACAGTCCGGTACCAAATATTGTAAAATTTGTGTTTTATACTGTTAGAAAAGACAAGTAGAATTTTATTTTACATATTGATGCCATTTTATGACCCAGGATTTAAGGCAAGATCCTTCCATTTCATGATAAGAACTAAAGGGGTGTTTACAAGTGAAATATCTTGATTAAAAAGGCAACAACACTCCAAATCTTCCGTATGCTTATCTTATGACAGTAAAAAAAAACTGAATATGATGAAACAGGGTTTAATTGGTGCTGTCTAGAATTTACCAATTTATTCTGCTCTGGGCGTCTTATTTTGATTCAAAATTCAATGACCAAAGCATATTGTTGAGCTGTAGAAACATATCATGATCAAGTTTTATCAACATCAGTATTGCGCAAATTCGATCAAAATCGTAAATAATATAATTTGAAACCGAATTGTTAAGATTTTTCGAATGACCGACAATTTACATTCTCTTATAAAAATTCCATGCCACTTATTGATTATTTATCGTTTTCTATCATTAATTTTGCATCCGAAGCCTAATTCACCTGTGACTGGGAAAACAATTAACACATCTTTTTGGTCGCAAGCAAACTCACATCCCATATCGTCAGACATGCGGGAATAGCAGCGGATACCTCTTGTCAAAACCCTCATCCCGTCACCCGCTTGGGGACTAACCGGATGTACATTCCTTGCCTCTTGACAAAATCATCACTTATCATGAATTTATCGGTCAAGTTCAGACACGTAAGAAAGAACAGTGATGATATCAACACACCACTTACTAACATATGGAGCAACTGGAAAGACATTGTTTCTGTGTAAGAGAAACAACAAACTGTATCACACTAAATGAAACCTGCACTCTTGATATGAGTGAAAATGTGCTTTAATCCTATCCATTTAACCCCCTTAAACAGTGGGGGATCTAGGATCTGAATTTTACGGGGGGCGGAGAGTGTGTTTTTCAGCTTCAAAAAATGACCAAATTAGACTGATTTTGCAGGTTTTTGCCAATTTTAAGGGGGGTGCTCGCCCCTTCCGCCCACCCCCTGTATCCGCGGCTGTTAAGGGGCCTGTTAACCCGGTCGTTTTTTCGTTAGCAGAATTTAGTTTTTCTGCATTTTCTGATACTTCAGCATGTTACCTTTTATTACAGACAATAAAATACCACAAAACAAAACTTTTAAACTTATTTATAGGTAAAATTAAAAGATCATTTTGACATTTTACAGTAAAATAAACACGTGGATGTTGGCGGGAAACTACGGGCATAGATACGCGTCCAATATTTTGCGTTTAGGTTGCGTGTTTTGATGTGCGTGCCTTTTTGCGCGGTAACAAGTACTGCGTGCGCGGGTGAACGCGTTGCGTTATGTTCTTGCATGAGCACATTTGTTGAAATCCCGCAATAAACTTGTCAATATTGTAAACAAAGACTAAATAATTGAACATTACTATTTTAGATTTCTTTCAATATTTACAAAATAAGGAGCTTAAATTCGGATCTGAAAGTTGAGTACAATACTTACCAATAATATCAATTACATAATAAGTTTTATTGTCCGATGCCCAAAGTTTAGACGTCGAAATTCATTGATTTTAGGTCAAAATGTGCGATTTCTTCATTAAACATGGGATTTCTCCATTTCAGTTTTGATGAAAAAATATAAATTTTACGGGAAACGTAACTAAAAAAATTAAAAAGTACAAGGAAAGATTTTTCAACCATTATGTACAGTTTATCAAAATCTAGGATCGCGTTTCTCATTTTTCAATTTAAGGTCCTAAAATCAAAGATATTCATTAGTTTCTATCAAAATTGATGCAGATAAATGTCGGAAACGGCACATTTAACATGGTTTTTATTATATTTCGAAAAATTCGGCTTTATTTAAAAAAATAAAAAATGCGATCCTAGATAATTGTGTGCAGTTTCCAAAAAAATATATGTGATAAAATGGCAGTAACAATTTTTTTAGTTACCTTTCCCGTTTCATGTGTAGGCAAAATCACTGCTTTTTGCTATTTTTTACTAAATATGGTCATTTTTGAACCAAACCAATAGCATAAACAGATTCCTTGTCAAATTTCCTTTCTAGAAATGTATACTTTTCTATACTGTAACTTGATATTTTTAGACTTATAAGCCAAAAAAGAAAGTTAAAATAAAAGCCTTAACAGGCCCCTTAAAGCAAAGCCCTCCCATCTGCACTTTAATAAAAATCATTTCAATAAAAATTTTTTTTTTTTTTTAGTAATACAACACCCACATGATACTGGAAGCACCATTAAGTTATCTGCAGGAAAATAGCCTGGACATGCTGCTGGTGTAGTAAAATTTGAAATTTGTGACTTTTTAATATGGCTTTATCTAAAATTTGTAAGAACAGATTTGTATAACATACCAGCAAAGGATTCTTTTTAGCTAAAAATTTAATGTTGATTAAAGCGAGTTAAATCCCAGGTGATGAGGCTGTGGATTGTTAACTTTAAAAAATATTGATTTCTGTTCTAACATTGCTCCTCTTTATATTTTCATATACATTATTGTTTTTCCTGTAGTTCAAATAAAAACATTGACTTTATGGTATGTTATACAACATATCTTTATATGCACAGGAAGTGTGCCATATTTTCCAATTTCCACATTTTTGTTGCTCTATTGCACTATCATTTTACTTTTTTATCACTTTCAATTGATTCTGTTTAATAAAATGAAGAAAACTAGTGATGATTTTTGTGCACAAAGCAATCAAGACATTTTCTGTGTAGCTTTTAGAGATTACATGTTATGTCACAATACAGCATTAAAGAAAATGTTTTATTACTGCTAGGTTTAAAACATCTTTCCTAACATAATTGTCCTCAATATATGTCCAAAGTTGACTTTTTTACTATATACCAAGGAACTCACATAAGTACCTCAGTGTTTTTATTTTCAAATATAAGAAAAATATATTGATGTATATGGGCTATCAAATGAGCATCATTACAATTGGGTCTCTTACAGATCACTACAAGAAAACAAACACGTCTTATCATCAAAGTTTGTTTGATTTTTGGAAATTGAGTGACACATTACGGGATGTTTTTCTTTAGATATTCATCTTTTCAGTGCCTAGAGACATGGAACTTTAACCCTCTTAAATAACCTCTACATTGAATTTTCAATTTTGATGATCAAGATTTTGTATACTTAATAATACTTAAATACCATAGAAACTCAATTTTTCCAGTTTCATTTTTGCTTTAATCATGTTTATTTGCCAGATAAATTGTGACAATATATTATTTTTTATCTATGTCAAATTCTTAGCATGGTATTAACAGCAGTATACCAAGTGTTAAAGTACACAATCAAATGTACGCTGGCGGTCAAACATGTTTGCGCACAAAACCTTTAATCAGCCATATCTAAGAACCGTTCATCATTAGCGTCACGGTGATAACAAACATTGAATAATAAACTACATAGGTACATATCGAAATGTGAGTGTGGCGTATTTGTACATGTACAGGAAATCAGCCATTTTATGGTTATGGAAGATTGATATCAGAGGAAACATGGATTATTTATATTGGATACATGTGGCACCTATAAAAAAACATGAATTTTTTAAGAGTTTTGGTCGTTTGATATAATAATTTTTTGCCCGTATTTAAGCGTGCGCAAACACTTTTGACCGCCACTGTAGTGCTGACTATTTATCACCAAGGTAGCAGTTCACCTTCTTTTTAAAGCAAGCCCCGAGAAGCAAACCTCTACTCTAAAGATGGAATGTATGAGGTAGAGAATTCCAGATGCGGGCTGCTGATGGGAAAAAAAGAAAAAAGATCTTGCGACTAAGTAGGTTGGAATGAAATATTTAGACAGCTACGTTGTGGGATATAACAGAGTGTTTAAGACGGAGATCCAACTGTACGGGAAATCATTAACAAAGCTCTGGGGCCTATTCATGTAGCCTACAGGGTGGAACAATGTGAGGGCTCCAACCTCTAATCAGACTCTCAGTGGCTGAAATTTGTGAGAGATGGAAGTCATCCTCAGGAAAGTCAATAATGCGGAGAGCTACAATAAATAATGTTGAGCTCCGAGCTCAAAACAGATCTGGCTCAAAACTGACAATGGGTTTTGAGTTGTAACATTTGCACTTTACTGGTGTGTATACTTTTCACACCTGTGGTAGCTAGTGGAATCTCACCAGCAAGATGCTAGGCAGTTATTTGTGCTATCAAGTTACCAGACATGCTATCACATTTTCATTCCGTTTGAACTTTGGGGTTTTGGAAAATGTCAAATTGACAAAATACTGTGTTGGGCATTGTTGCCCTTGCTCTTGGAAAAACATTCAAATGTCCATGATGACCAGAGAAGCAGCATTTTCAAGGGGTTTTATGGACAGAATATTGACATTAAATTCAGAAATATGGTTTTTTGAATGCAAAAATTTCGATAAAAAAATTGAAAAATTAGTTTGAAAATGCATCAGATTTGTATTCAGATTACCAGAATGTATAGCTTTTACAAATAGAAGATTTATATATTATTCAATCTCAACATACCATGATTACCCTTTTCGAGCTGTGCTGATTTTCACTGGGGTGCCCCTTAACATATTCCCTTTTCCCTCCCTTTTAATCATTTTTTCTTGCTTTTCCAAATGGTCTGCATGGGCTGACTTCAGTGTGCTCTATCCTGGGAACTGCTATTTATCAAAAGAGCATGTTATTTTCACCGAATCAAAGAGTCCATAGTTGAAAATGTATGACAAATTACTTTTTCTGCAGCTGATTCATTTCTATTGATCTCATCAGTATTTGATATATTATCCCCAACTTTGTAAAATCTAAGATATGGATTATTTTAAGTGTTTTACACATGAATGTCAAATCATTGTTACAGCTCTAATCTTTAAATGACATTGCTCCAAACTTCCTCACATTGCTCTTATTCAAAACCCCTTTTAACCTTGCAAGCAATAGACTGTTTTTTATCACATGGACAAAATAGAAAACCTCGGTACATTGAAGGCATTAGCCATGATCCACTTGGGTATGATAACTTGTGAAAACTTATTTGAATCAAATAAACAAATAAAATCCTATCACTTGCTTAAAAGACAATTTTCAGCCAAATTCATTTCTTTGGGGTTCTGTCAGCAGTGTTTCTATTTTTCTCAAGTTAGAAATTCTAAATGAACGCCTGTAAAAGTAAACATTATTTTTAGGAAGGTTAAATATATAATCAACATGATCTCTTCACTTAAACATATATTGTTAGTAACAAAGAAGTTTATATTTTAAGAATTTAGTAATTTCTAGAAACACTAGCACTGAATTTTTTATTCTCCGGAGAATGAAAAATTCAAAGCACAAATAATTGTCTGATTTTACTAGTACTATAAGTACAAATGTTCAAGTTCAACAAGAATGGTTTTGGATATAGTTATCAGTTGGAAGTACTTTCTACAAATGCAATAAAATCAGTAAAGGTTGAGGAAAGTTGAACTTCACTTTGGTGATCATGGCTAATGCCTTTAAGAACCTCAAAAGCAGATTCATTCTCCAAATTAAATGATCAATGTCGCTGCATTTAAAATACAAATATATAGCCTCAAGAATTCTAATCATCAGAATTTGAGCTCTGTTCATTTTGTTTACTAAAAATACTTCCATAGCCTGAGTTGAAAATATTATATAACAGGAGAAAACTAAATATATTTATCTTATATAATGGAATGCTGTATTTCGTTTCGCACTTTGCTCTATGCATATTAAATGCTAGGATATTTTTACACAAGAGATGTCCTCCTTACAATTTGAAATAAAACAGCTGACATTTCTAAACTCAAATAGATATGAAAACATTGGGATATTATAAAGCATCACTTATATCAAAATAACAAAATTTATCTCAAAATGAAATCACAAAAATTCTGTGACCGCAAAATTTGCCAGCTTGTGCAGCGCTTTCCCTACGGGCTAGTACCGAGTTCTGACGTCATTGTAAGATGTAAGCTTACTTACAGTCTATCTGGAGTAAGGCCTGACAGAGCTTATATGAAATCCTACAGCCTTTCTAGATGTTGTATATGGTTTCCAATGATATGGATTGTCAAAGGGTTGTAGACCCACATATCTTTGGCCTCCTACATACATTTACAGATGCTTCATAACTATGTACACTGATATTAGGGGTGTTTGAAATACTTAGCTTCAATGTCAGCCTCATTTTGTGGACATAAAATTACCTTAAATTTTGAATAAAAAGAAGATTTCCATATTACAAAGAACAAGGTTGACCTGAGAATCAAGAAGTAAATGATAAGGGACAATGGGAAAGGGAAATAAGGGACTGGGGTAAAAACTAAACATGGTAAAATATATTTTTGAAAAAGGATGAATTAGAGGCTGGAAACTGAAGAAAATATCGCAAGCTGGTAACAAATCTATGGAAGCTTCAACAAGAAAATTTTCCTTTGGAGCATCTCTCAGGATTTTAAATGAGAGCAAGAAAAGACTCATCGAAGTAAAGAGTTGAGTAATAAAATAACAAATAACTTGGCCAGCAGCAGCTAAAGAAAGCGTATCTTTTACCCTCCTCAAAAGTAAAAGCAATCTCACTTGAATTCAATTTCAACCTCAGGACACTGAACAGTATCTAACATTTTTTGAAATGCCAATTTTCATCATTTATTTTTTGATATTTCATTGTTTAAGGCTGGTGTAGACCTTCAAATGGCATAAATGTTTTTTGTACACTAACTCTAAAACTAATTGTATAAACTTTATAAAAGTATACATTTTTAGAAGCGGATTTTTACCCTGAACATGATGATGATATCAGTTTGTGACCAAAAATTCCAATTTTGGCAAAAAATGCCAAAAACCATATTTTTTACCCCAAAATTTCTGGAAAGCCTAACTAAAATTTGCATCTGTGAAATGTTGAACTTTTTTGCTTTTTGTAATCTAGAAACAAATGTCTAGGAACAGTTTTCTCAAATTTTTGATTTTCATCTTATTTTGTTGAAAAAATGCCAAAAATAGGTCAAAACATGTAAACAAATCCCACCGCTGCCACCAAAATGGCAATTTTTGGCCTATTTTTGGCAATTTTTCAAAAAATAAGATGAAAATCAGAAATTTGAGAAAACCGTTCCTAGACATTTGTTTCTAAATTCCAAAAAGCGAAAAAGTTCAAAATTTCACAAATGCAAATTTTAGTTAAGCTTTCCAGAAATTTTTGGGGCAAAAATGACGATTTTTGGCATTTTTTGCCAAAATCGACATTTTTGGTCAAAACCGATATATCCATTATGTTCAGGGTAAAAATCCACTTCTTAAAATGTATACTTTTATATATTCTATGCAATTAGTTTGAGAGTTAGAGTACAACAACCATTTATGCTAGTTGAAGGTCTACCCCAGCCTTAACATCATATTGGTACTTGAAGCAAAAAATTATAAAGAAAAATATCTTAATCTACTTGTCTATCTTAATCTACTATTTCCATGTTGGAACCAACATGTGGCCATAACAGTCAATACTTAAAGACAGAATACATTCACATTTCAAGCCTCTAAGAACACATGTGACTGTACAGCCCCTATGAGCCATAAAGTCGGCAAACTTTATTTTGCCCAAGAGGTGGAAATACATGTAAAGGTCATTATTTGGTGAAATTGATATTTTTACAGATTCTGATTTTGATTTATTTCAATATCAAACATTAAATAAATAGGTACATATCAACACATTTATTTGAAAAAAAAATGATTATATTGCGGACATAATCAAAAGGCCAATGAGGCCTGAAACTATTATGCCCTAGGAATAACAAAGTCAAACAATGAAAAGAAAATTACACACAAAAGAGAAACATAAAACACAAGACAATGCCCAGAAATGAAAAGGAGAAACATGATTCTGGTGGTATTGAAAAAAATCATTTCACAATATTCATGCATTCTTTCAAACACCTGCAAAGTTTTATTCCGAAAAAACTTAAGTATGAAAAAAAGGGCCATCAACAGAAAAGTATAAAGCTTGCTGATTTTTGAAAGCGTTTATCTCAGTTTCATCTTGTACTTAATGACAAACTTTGACCGTTTATAACTTGATTTGTAGATGTCGGGTAAAGTTTATCAAGGTGTCATTTTAAACCTTATAACATGAACATGGAATTTGTAGATATGTAAAAAAGGGAAAATGACCAGGGTAAACTTTACAGCTACTTTGGGTTGGACGGTCACAAATGGTCATCAATCGATTACTGCGATTCCTACACTGCACTTTTCAATGTTGCGTTGTAATAAAGAAGCTTTCTCAGAATGACCATTTGCCAGACACCAATTATCACACCATGCTGCAATGTCCCGATGTTCAGTTGTCAATTTGGATCCAGTTTCAATCCATGGGTATAGGGTAATGTACTAGTACTACAGTCTATGATTTAATTTTTAAAGGAAATTGGTCCAATTGCTTAAACTTTTCTTCAAAGTTTCAGATTTGTATAAAAATATTACTTATATTTCTCACATAACACATGTAAAATTTCACAGCCAACACATATTTGCTTTGGGAGATATTTAACTTGACATTCAAACATGCTACAGAGTTGTTCATCACAAATCAACAAAGATACATCCATGCATCTGCATGTCAAGCGAGCATGATCAAAATACACTATGCACTGGATGCAGAGTTTTTGATTTTTGATAAACCAACTTTAAAGCGTGTTTGAATAAATTTCAACAAAAATCTCAACCAATTTAAGTAAAATTTGTCATTGAAACAAATAAACGGTGATCTTTCAATAGAACATACAATCTTCTTTTAAATTAGACCATGCTTCTTTAACCATCATAAAACAACCAGGCAAATGCATGAATATTGCAAATAGCAAAATTAATACAAATTAACTTATCTGCATTTAAGGGTGTGGTTGGAGCAATATCTGCGATCTCTAAGAAATCCTAAACTTCAAAATGCACTGGGTGATTCCAAAGTAACGTTTGTGACCGAAAAATGGGAAAATTTCACTTTTAAAAGGCCACAGAACCTAGCATAAACATTATATCAACGAGTTTGTTGTTGATAATGGTGCTCACTGGTGGGGTTAAGACATTTAGATGTTTGAAAATTAAATTATTCGCCAAAATCCTGAGTAAAGTTCATGTAACGTTCGGTAACGTTTGTGACCTCGCACGGAAATAGTTTTTTGCTCCTAATGACTTAAAAGTACAAATTCTCTGAAGTGTCAACGATATTTTTATTGCGCTTTACACAGATTATGGGTAACATATTTACAAATATTTCATAAAAATTACAGAAAATTCTATCGCCAGGATTTATTTTAATGCATTGTCTTGTGTTGTAACGTTTGGTAACGTTTGTGACATTTTGGTGTAACTTTTCGGTAACGTTTGTGACATTTTTGAATTAAAACATGTGCTCATTCATGCACGGATAGAAAAAAATTCAAAATTTCTGATCAGAAAATGCTTTTCACGTACAGAGTAACAAACCTATGACTAAAAAAACTGCTCATATGGTCGAATAAAAAAGCTGATTGTTTGCTTGAAATAAAAAAAAGGTTTAGTTTTCACTGGAATGAGCCACTGCTATTATGAATGTGCAAAATCGTTTCATTTTTTAAGTAGACACATGATCATATACACCTGCGGACTCATACATGCCAACATTCATATAGATTTCAAACATTTATTGCAAATCAAGCTGACACCTTGCCACAGAGCTGCAGCTGATTTTTTGTTATCTAAAACCTTATTTAAGATAAAAGAATTTATTTTGTAAAACTGCTGGTTCAGAAATAATACATATTTTCATTTCAAATTTCAATTATTTTACAATTAAATTTATGAAACAACTTGCCAAGGCTATACGACATTGATGTTATGGCACAAGGCCATGATTTTTCTTGGATGCAGTAAAAATTTAAATTTGCAGAATTTAAAGAATGAGCATGTTTCAGAGAATTGCAAAAAGTATGTTTAATTTTTAAGCCCTATAGAATATGTGTACTGCCGCGGCAAAAAGGTCCAGTTGTCGACTCCTACATGTTGCTCATTGTAGCATATCTGATGTATACAAATACCATACATTAGATATGCTACAAGGAGCAACATGTACGAGCCGACAACTGGACCCTTTTGCCGCGGCGGTACACATATGTGCTTAAACTTACACTTACCGACAAAATCTTATGTATGTAAGTGAATTTCCATGCATTGATGAGGCACTTTACTAACATGGTAAAATGTGGAAAACGACACATTTTTAAGCCAATATTTCATGCTTAAAACATCTGGCCTACATATTTGTCCTCAATATGTCCACTGGCTTTTGATATGTATGGGCAAGAGAAGACATCATGAGTATCCTATCATGCATTGCTTCCTATGGGAAATTCTGTACAGGAAGTCATGTGAGTAGTTAGTGATGAAACATACCCACAATGCAAGATTACAACAATTAACTTTGATTCATGGACATCTCGTCACTAACTATTCACATAAATTCCATACAAACAATCCCACAGGAAGCAATGCATGATGGGACGCACATGATATCCTCTCTGTTTGGGCTGTCAAACTGAGCAAACACAAAATTGGGTCTCTTACTGATCACTACAAGAAAACAAACATCACATGATTAAGACCAAAGATTTCCTATCCAAGTTATACTATAGTCACAATACCTCGTACGAACAGTGTTTTGATGAGGATTTGACCATTTTGTAAAAACGTTTAAAATTAGATTTTTTTCCGTAACTTGAGTCTGTAGCCCATAAGAAAATCGTAAAAACAACGGTTTTGAAAATGTCAGCATGCTCTATACACAAATTTATAATCATTCGTACAAATGCCGAACAACCAATTCTGATCATAGTCTTAGTTCAATTTTGGCTAATTGAGTGACATAACAATAACAGGATGTCTTCAGTAGATGTGTATCTTTTCATTATGCCTGCAGACATGAAACTCTTACCCTCCTAAAACAATCTTACCATTAAATTTTCAATTCTTAAAAATCCATTTTATTTAAAGAAAATACTAATACTTCAATACCGGTTCTGTAAAAAGCTTAATTATGGCATGTTTTTCCCCTTTCTCTTTTGCTTCATTCTTTTTTAAATGAGAAAAAGTAACAAAATACAATCAATACAAATTTACGATGAATGCAACTTGGATTTTACCAACAGTCCTATTACAGCCGCTGTGAGCTTCTAAAGTTGGCCAATTTGGTAAAGAACTCAACATATTTCAATGGAACAAATTAGTGATATTTGAGATTCTGTAGAAGAGATTGGGAATCCCATAAAGGCTAATGGGACGACATTGATCTCTTCACTTATGTTGAGTTGTGAACATTAACTGGCCTCTTACTTATATAATCTTAAATACTATTTAATGTATGAATATTCTCACAATAGAATGTAGGCCTATGCTATTCCTCATCAAACACTTATTGTGCTATCTCTGTATTACAATGAATATTTCCAAGTCAAAATCTCGAATACATAATCACCTTAGAATTCTTTTAGAATTTTACACATGAATGTCAACAAGTTTGAACGCTAGTCTTTAATTAAAATAACACTGCTCATACACATCCTTACTGCTCTTATCAAAAACCCCTTTTAACTAAGTAATAGACCCTCAAGTCTATTTTTGATCATCATACTAACCTCTTGTGCCTTATGCACCTCCAAAGCAGATAAGATGAATTCTCCACTGAAATTAACAAGGTCGCTAGATTAAAAATACGAATATAGCCTCAAGAATTTCAATCAACAGAATCTCAACTTTGATCATCTTTTTACTAAAAATAACCCCATAGCCTGGATGGTAATTACATAATTAGAGTAGGAAAAATAAATTTATTTTTCAATAAAAAGCTATATTTCATATTTCATATTTTGTTCTGTACAGTCTTATACATTTGTTAAGATATTCTCCTGGCATCTTTGTTTTAAAACTCAGACAGGTATCAAAAAAGTCATCATATAGAACATTACTATTTCAAAATACCAAAATATTTTAGCTTTAAGGAAATAGCAAAATTTCTGTGAGAGCAAAATTTGCCAGCATGTGCAGCGGGCTAGTTAGTGCCGAGTTCTGACGTCAATGTTAGATGTAAACTGGATTATATTCTATGATGAGTAAGGCCAGACATAGCTCATATTGAAACCTATAGGCTTTCTGGATGTTGTATGAGGCTGTAAATGCAAATTGGATATGGATTTGTTAAAGGGTTGTAATAAAAGTCCTTGGCCTCCTACCATTGCATATGGGTGTCACATGAGACTAACATTGTATCATAAATTTGGGGCACAGGAAATCTTTTATGTCATCCTCAAAATTAGACTGTGCTGTAACAGAAGGACTCTGAAGCTGACCTACTGAGAATAAACACGGTATTTTTTTCAAAAATTGTGACAATTAATCTGATCTATTATTGGGTTCATTTGTCTTAGGATGTATCTCAGTAATTAATATTATCACATAAAACCTCTGCACCTTATGAACCATAGATTTTTCTTTTCAAAAATCCATTGTATGACCCACCATAGCATATACGCATCCACCAATGAAATAATCAAGGTCGCTGATTTTCAAATATGATATAAGGCGCGTTCCCACTGACTCTCGGTTAACACCAAATTCGCTAGCCTCTAGTCTTATTTCTTGGCTAAGCGCCGTCAGAATGCAACTCATTTCTGTAGCCTCTAGTCTAAATAGTGAATTTTAACCGTAAGACTTTCTAGCGGTTATCTTTCGGCTAAACTAATCTTGCTTAGCCGAGAGTCTTAACCGAGAGTCAAAACGCCGTGAAGATGCGATGTTTTATCTTAACCGAGAGTTAATGATGTGACCTTCGGCGATATCGGCGATTGCACACGACATGTCAGCGCATCATGCATCTGCCATATGGCAGTTTTGCACTGTATTTCTGTGGCGGAAATAAGACATGAAACGAGCAATTCTCCCTGGTAGAAATAGAGTACAATTCTAGTACAAGTTTGGAATGTGCACATTTGGAACATCATTCGAGTACACTTTTAGTACAATTCTAGTACACACTTTTTGTACTAGAATTGTATTTAAACTGAACTGAATGATGTTCCAAATGTACACATTCCAATCTTCGATTTTCTCCAGGGCTGTTCCTTTCATGGCGCATATGCCGCCTGTTTCTCAATTGATAAATTAGTGGAAGACTAGGAAGCTCAAGTATCTGACTTGAACTGTCTAACATGAACTTTACGGCAATATTAAAGACCAAATTTTGCACAGATCGGTCTTCTTGTGTGAAGCCTCCCCATCTTTGTGTACGTTTTCTGATTTCATATGGGCGCGCTTTGTCAATCATTTTACGGTAAGATTTAGACTTAAGGTTAGCGAAAGTTCTTTGACCTCTCTCGCTAGACTAGAGTCTAAATTCACAGTGAGGACAGACACTATGGCTTAGCGGTTGGTTTAACTTTAGCCGTGAGTCTTCTAAACCAAGCAAAAACCTTCGTGAAAACACAGCTTTTGCCTCAGGAATTTCAATCAACAGAGTCTCATCTTGTTTACTAAAAATAACTCCATAGCCTGAATTGTCAATATTACATAACAAGAGTGGGCAAATATATTCATTTTATATAACAGAATGCTATATCATATTTTGCATATTCTATGCATGGTTATATTTACTAGATGTTCTCCCAGTATCTTGAAACAAAACAAACAACCTGTTTTTATCAAACGGGTATTAAAAAATCATCATAGAACATTGTTTTTTTCAAAATAGCAAAATATCGTATCTTTAATTAAGGAAACCATAAAAATTCTGTGAGCGTAAAATTTGCCAGGTTGTGCAGCACTAGCATCAAGAACTGCCATCCGAATTGGATTTTGGTAGATATTGAAATCCTCCAAATGATTTGACCTAAAGTTACATACTTTTTCAATAAGGCAATTTGTTGAATTGAATCACAGATTTTGTAATTGAATTCAGGATGCTGAATATAAAAGAGCTATTCCAGATCCCCTTTTCATTCTCAAGGTCATGTCTATCAAGTTTTCTTTAGTTAGGAAGAATCTTTTACAATCCCCAAGCCATTTATTCTTGCAAATATGCTTGCATTTTTGAAAAAAATGATAGCATGTGCCATATTCTAACTACTGCCGGGAGTCTGAGGCTGAGTATTACAATCGGTAGAAATTTACAACATGCATTTATGTTGTACTCTTCTTTTAAATTTAGATACAAAAGAGGTTTTTGTCACATCAGAATCATGAATAGTACTTTTTTCAACATGTTAAAGGAAATCACATGTATACAT
>JXSR01S075487.1:42214-57160 GCA_000969725.1 Ophiothrix spiculata | reverse complement strand
ATAACCTTCCTTTTCTTCACATGAATAGCAAAGTGGATAATTGTATGACCGATTGAGATCATTGTGGTTCCTTCTCATCTATTTATTCCATGGTTGTAATAATCATAATTAACATGTATCTTAAATGTTTGTACATATGTGATTGCTTACCTGAAAAGAAGGACTTTGTGACAGAACATTTTTCAAGAAACTGTTGAAAATAGGCAGCAAAAACTAAAGGAAATAATGAAAATTTGCAGCAGGTTTTCTGTTGTGAAATTTGATTGCCTTGATCAATTTCAACAGGTTAGGTGTCATTTTAAATCTTAGAAAATGATCAAACAGATGAAATGATAAAATCAAAATTTATAGCATCTGCAAAGTCCCCCCTCCCCCCTTTCGTGGTGAGCCATCACATATTCAAGTATCAAGTATCAAGTATCAACTTTATTTCCATTAAAAAACATACAATAGTACAACAAACCACATTAAATAAAAACAAAACTAATGGAGGAGTAGGCTGGAAGGCCAGAAAGGCCCGTAAAAAGTCTACCCCTATGAAACAGAAATTGACTTCACATGGGAAACGACTACTAACAAGACAGGACAGGGACGGGCTCAAAAATCGAGAAACAAGAAAAGAGAAAATGAGAAATATTCAGAAAAATTCTTCAGAATTTTTTCTTATACAATGTAAAACTATGAGTACTGTTGAATTAGGGATCGTTTAAGTGTATTTCGAAAATGTTTGACATTTTGAGATTCTTTTAAAGATTTTGGGAGCGAGTTCCAAAGTATTGGGCCGCTTGAACGAATTCCTTGATCTGAGAAAGATTTTTTGTTATTTGTTATATTAAGGTCATTGACATGTCTTGTTGGGTAGTCGTGAATATCGGAGCGTTTTGTGAAATAATTCTTAAAGGCGTCAGGAAGCTCATTAATAGAATGTTTGTACATGAACAGTCCTAGTTCTAAAGTATACATATCGTTAATTGTGAGAACATTGTTATCAGCAAATAATGGTCCAGTATGACTTCTGTAGTGACTCTTTGACACAGTTCTGATTGCCCACTTTTGAAGCTTAACTAGCTTATCAATATACAATTTACACGTGTTTCCCCATATGAGGATACCATAGTTGATATATGGTAGGATTAAAGTGCAATACAGGGTATGTAGAATTCGGGCTGGGATAGAGAATTTTAGTTTGTTCATGACACCAATATTTCGAGAGATTGTTTTTGAAATACAATCAATATGATTTTTCCATGTTAGGCACTCATCAATTAACACGCCAAGAAACTTGGTACATTTTACTCTTTCAAGAATAGTATCATTCAAAACAACATTTAAATCGTTACGCACTCTAGACGAAGTCATGTGAGATGTACCTAAAATCATGTAGTTAGTTTTGCTAGCATTTACTGATAATTTGTTGGCCTTGAACCAATTACTGACTTCACTCAATTCATTATTTATAATATTAATATTATTATTGATGTTTTTATTCGAATAAGTAATAGTGGTGTCATCAGCAAACAACAGAAAATCAAGAACATTTGATGTATATGTGATGTCATTTACATAAAGTATGAACAATAGTGGGCCTAAAATGGATCCCTGTGGCACACCACAAACAATTTTTTTCAATTCAGATTCACAGTCATTATAAAAAACAAATTGAGTTCTATTACTAAGATAGCTTTTGAACCAATCAAGAACTATACCACGAAATCCATAATTCTATTTGAAGTACTGGACAAAGAATAAAAAATCTTTTCTGTCAACCAAACCCATCATTTTGGACCAACTTTCAAAATGGATCACAAACAATATATTTGTTGACCTAATCATAGGAAACTTTCAAAATGGATCACATTCAAACAATATATTTTTTGGCCTAATCATAAAGAAGGTAATAGTTTATGTGAAATGGGTTCTTGTGGGATGTGTGTCAATAAAAATGTTTTTGTTTTCAATTTAGGATCAAGATGGCAAAACAAAGAGTAAATTCTGGAGATGAAAAAGAAGCATTGGCATCACATGATGTGCCAAGAGGCAAGGGGCATTCGTCACTTACCCAAACCCCAAAGGTAGGTCTCATCCATTCTATTAATGCCAGTAAGGCCTCAGACTGAATCAAAATGGCACTAGACCCAAAGGTAGGTTGCATTCAATTCATAAATGCCAATAAGGCCGTCAGACTGAATCGAATTGGCACTAGCACCTATATATTACCATATTTCATGAGACCAAACAGGGGGCTATGACTTTATCCTTTTAAGTGCATATGAAGTTTGTAATCATGTTGGTAAGCTTTCCAATCAAAAGCACAAATGTAATCGTAAAAGTCCAGTAAACAAACACCGAGTCATGAACCCTGCTTGGTTGGCCGTGTGCGTATTTGGTACTTCTTCATGCCATTGTGGTATAATGGATTGGTTGTTGAATCGGTAGAGTTCCTGTAATTTTGCTGATCCTGATTCGTTGCCAATCTTGCAATAATCGGCCTATTTCAGATTGGCCTGATTCGAATAGGCCCATCTTTAATACCATATACTTCTACGTGATTGCAGCTTACGTAACCACTTGAACTAGCACTCCAGGCTATATTCATGGCTTAATTGGTTAATTTTTGATTCTGAAATTCATGAATACGTGTACATTGTTTAGAAAACAGTGTTTGACCAATGATATTACAGAAAGTGATAAAGTGAAATATGAAAACTTAAAATTTGAATGTATCCTTGAGATAAGTATTTGCATGTTTAAAAAAATAATAATATGTGACCCGCCATATCAATAGGTACCTTGTCGGCATAGAAAATAACGTGATACGTGATTGAAGCTGAGCATAGTCAAAAATCACATCCAAGGTCAAATTTCTAATTTTATCAGAAATGCAACCTTTGAAGTGTATTCTCTCATATTAATCAGGTTCCAACATCCCAAACAACAATCTGAAAAATGTGTTAAAAACCAAGATAAAAATCATCTCTCCATTCAAGTTTTACTATAGTTTACCGAATCAGCCCGATGCTTTTTACCAATTTGAATGTAACTTTGCAACCGAACATCCAATAACCAAAAGCAAGATGTCATTTTAAAGCTAAAAATCTCAGCTTTTAGATGAGACCAAAAAAATCAATTTTGATATCCTTAGGGTACCTTTCGATGTGGTGGGCCACATATAGGATTATTCAAAATTGTGACTAGCAGGTCATATTGCTGGAATTTCATAGTATTAAACACACCTATACAAACACCTTGCAATTTGTAGGCAATAGTTTAGTCAGCGCCAATATTGCAACATTGAAACAACCATATACACATCCAGCCCCTGCAGGCAATATGATACACTACATATTGACACCAGTTGGATTCGAACTCACAACCTGTGAAGTATGAGACGGGCACCTTATTCACTTGGCCACACATATGTTTCTCTCTTTCAATGGGGACAAAGAAAATTGGTACTCTAACACTTCCCATAGTACATTAATTGCTTACTAACTGGCATTTCAATGCCAATGTGATTTTAAAGTCCAACCACACAAGTATCTATAAAATGCAACTATTTCTACATCATTCAGTGTTTGGATGCAAGTTCTTGTCAAAGTTTAGCTGCAACCATTTGTGACTGGAGACAATCTCATTGACAACTTGTCATGTCAAAATTTTAAACAGTTATCTCCAGGAGCAAGTCTACATAACCATCATCGGCATATCTTTGCTCCTGTCATTCCTTATATTTTGGTATCCTCCTCTTTTCTGCAGTCTCTACATGATTTGAAGCTAGGAACTATCATGGGCATATCTTTGTTAGTGTTCCCGCTAAGGCTGTATTTCGCGAAATTGGCATAGAAGCTCAAAAAATTGACGCAAGGGGTTCGCAAAACAAAAAGTCAAAAATAGAGTTTTGGTTATACACAAAGTTCACTTATTTCAGTTTTATTCAGATTATATTCAAAATTACTCTCATTTTTGAGGTGATCTTTCTGAAATTGGCAATGGAGAGATGTATTTTTTTATTTCATGTCGATTTGGTGCGAAATCCAAATCCTTAGCGGGAACACTGATCTTTGTGCTTTCCTCATATTTTGAGGATCTTTGTATCGATCCTCTTCTTTACAGTCTCCAGGAGCAAGTCTACATGATTTGAAGCTGGGAACCATCATGGGCATCTCTTTGCCGCTGTCATTCGTCATGTTTTGGTATGTCACTCTACCGCTCTTCAGCTACTGTGCAGTGTGGCTTCTTGGTGCAGAAACTGTGCAATCATGGTCCTACTTGAAACAAGGTAAATGTCGTTTTTATTTCATTTAAGTTATAAAGTGTAAAGGACCAAGTGTACTTTAGGTCCCATATCCAGAATTTTAGGGTTAGGGTTTAGGGTTAGTGTTAGGGTTAGGTTTAATTAAGGGTTAGGGTGTAGGGTGTAGGGTTAGGGTTAGTTTTAGGGTTAGGGTTTAGGTTTAGGGTCAGGGTATAGTTTTTGATGGGAAAAATAAACCAAAATTACCTTTAGTTTATGCCCCTATTCAGTTTGCTAAAAAGAATCAAATACTACAGAGAGTGTATTCCTGGGAGTGTATTGATTGATTGATTGATTGATTGGTTTTATTTGGTAAAACTTAATTATAATTAATAAGAGAAAGAATATGCAACCATGGGTTAGGAATTCTGCACTGGGTTACTGCAATGCAACCCTAAATATGATAAAGAAGATCAATATTAAACAATCACTGATCTAAATATGAATAAACTTAAAAATAAACTAGATAGGGGAAATCATGCATGCCCATCAAGTTGCCCAATAAGGGGGAAAACTTTAGGCCTATAAAATTGGAGAAAACATCAAGATGTGACACCCCAAATCATGACTTTTTTGCTTTAGAGGCAATGATGCCAGGAGTTAACCAAAATAATCACCTTCATTGCATGAAAAATGCAGAAATTGCTAGACGTTTTGTACCCTTGTGTGATTGTGAAATTCATAATTTCATCCCAGATGTACCCATATCCATTATTTGGTGCCCATATTCTTACTTATAAATTGTCCTAATACGCATGGCCTTACTCTTCCTGTACTCATGATGTACCCTTTTGACATTTCTGATGTGTTGTTTTTATAGACATATTTTCCTACTGGAGTGCCCCATGTCCACTGTGGTTAACAGCTAAAGAGAGGGCTTACATACAGGACCACTCGGAGCAGACGATACGGAGAGTCAAAGATATTTCTCAGCAGGATTTTGTAGACTATGTAAAGAAAGGAGAACCTATTATTATAACAGATGCATTACGAGGTAGGCCAGAACCAGTGTTCCCTCTAAGGTTTTTGAGGTTTCGCCAATTCGACCAATATTTACAAACTTTAACTCTTTCACTCCGGCAAGCCGCTCACAGCAGCTCGCAAATGTGTGCATGATTGGCCTGAATTTCAACTTTGACACAACTTTTTCAAATTGCTCTAAATAAAAATCTACAAGCCCGAATTGGTTGAAAATTCGCCAGCAAGCAGTTAAAACAACGCACTATTTAGCGCAATCATTTTTATTAGCAAAGAGAACAACCCTGGCACTATACAATTATCGTATGCTATCATAAAGTGAGGTGTCTGTGAGCTCTCTGAACGGCTTTCCGTTGAAATAGGACAGATGGTGAACATTTTATTCCAGAATGAAAGAGTTAATAGGTGCCTACACAAAAATCACTAGTTGAAACTGAAAAGTGACTAAATAATATTACCAGAAAAACATCTCATTCACATAATCAAAAAAACAGTTGCACCAATTTTCCAAGCTCATACCTGTCAGGTCTCCCGATTTAGGCGGGAGTCCCCCGATTTTAGGCAGCCCTCCCGATCACCCGACCCGGTGGCCACAAATGGCCATATGTGACCTGCTCTGTCGAAACCCGGACAAAGTCGCACAAATCCCTTTTTCAAATTTTACCAAATTTAAAATGGCAAAATTATAAGCTTTCCAATGATATATCACACTCCAGGATCGCTCATTGTTTGGTATGTCAAAAAGTGATATTTAGGTTGAAAAATCCTTTGTTTTCTATTGATTTGTAACAAGTTTATTGGGCTATATCTCTTTAAGTGTTCTGGCGACTTTGTCCGGGTTATGTGGGAGCAAGTCACATATCTCCCGCTTTTTAAAAAAATCCCCCGATATCTTCCGCATTGAAAAAAAATCTACCGCGATGTTCCGCTAGCGTGTATTACAGACCGCGTACACTTTGTTAAGAGATTGGAAATGAGATCGTTTTTTTGAGTCGTATGTGCGCAAGTTGGAGACCTTTTTGTCCCTTTCAGTTTTCAAAAGCTAGGTTAAAATTTTTTGGGTGTACCTTTTGGGCCTCATCTTATGTCAGTTGCCCGTACTTGTTACTCACAAATTTAAGTGATTACAGAAGTCTCCCGCATCAGAATTTGAAAATGTTGACAGGTATGCAAGCTCCATCGCCAACTGCGCCCCATACGGCTGTAGCAGGAACACATGCCAGAAGTCCTGAATGGGGGAGGGGGCACTGCCTAATGTGCCTTGGTAAGATGAAAAGAAGGGGACCATTGAGAATAAATTTTGCACACAAAAATAGGGGTCATTTGGTACGCAACATGAAGAAAAATTGGGTCATCTAGTTTTGAAGATTTAATGCGGGTCATTTAGGTAACAACCTTGGGCTAAAACTGAAAGTGGTTCTATTCAGGTCCAAATTGCTGCAAAATTATAAAATTATTTAAAAAAATATGCCCTTGGTGCGCAAAACCTAAAAATATAGGTGTTAAGATTCCCTTAATTTTAATTAAATTAGTGAAACAAATATGGCAGGAGGGATTAAGAAAAAAGGGGTCAAGGAGTAGCTGAACATTTAAAAAAGGAAATCATTGGGTATTTGAAATTTGGCAAAAAAAAAATAAAAAGGGTGTCATTGGGTGTACAAATTGATTTTAAAAAGGGGTCTCAAGATGTGTGTCAAGACAAGTACCCCCTCCTGGACCAAAAGTGTTCTCTCACAGGCTATTAAAGGTCTAATGCCAGAAAGCCTCTACTCTTAAATAAAAACCAAGTTAAAGTTTACCTTTAATGCAGAACCCTGATTATTTGTGACTCGTCATATCAAAAGGTACCTTAAGGTCGGCATAGTAAATTACTAGATATGGGCCATTGAAGCTAAGCATGGTTAATAGTCACATCCAAGGTTACCTTTTAAGTATTCTATCATATTAATCAGGTTCCAACATCCAGAACATAAGAAAAATGTATTAAAAACCAAGATAAAAATCCTCTCGCCATTCAAGTTTTACTCAGTACAAAAACAAGAGTTTTAGTTTTCCAAATCGTCCCGATGCTGTTTATCTATTTGGATGTAACTTTGCAACAGAACATGAAACAACCAAAAGCAAAGTGTCATTTTAAAGCCTAAAATCTCAACTTTTAGATGAAACCAAAACATCAATTTTTATTATTGGATCCTTAAAGTACCTTTCAATATGGAGGGTCACATTTTGTAAAAATGGCTCATCAATTATCAAGTATTTTTGTCATCAATCCTAGATTATTTTATATGGTGACCATTTCGTGCTTTAAACTTGACAAATTGACTGACGACCAATTCCCTTAGTATGCTCCCTGTTGGAGATATAGATGTCAATAGTGATGTTAGAATAACAAGCAGAGGTTTTTTGAATATACGTAAAAAATGTCAAATAATTTTGAATTGTTGAAAAAAGTCACATGATACATTTATAAGTTTCCCTTTTAAAAGGATTAAGCACAGCTACTTCCAAAATCAGTCAATAGCTTATGAGCCTAAAAGTCCCAAAGATAGAACTGATTGTTAAACTCAAATTCACCATTCCTTCATCATGTAAGCAAATATACAGAGTGCATGGCCTATTGCATATGCTGCTTGGGATTGGCCCTGCCCCCCAAAAAGGAATAATTTGTGATTATGGCTGTTCTTCAGTTAGTGCTATATGGCAGTAAAACTAACATTTTTAACTAGATTTTACAATGTGGACAAATGTCATGAATACCAGGCACTTGACATACTGTAACAGTAATCAGTACCTGCATGTGTCAGGTCAATGGTGAAAATGGCATCTGGCAACTCAAGATGGACAACGTTGACAAACTTAAAGTTGGGAGCTCGTGTGGTCTAGCGGAACAGAGCAGTTGTTGTTGTTGTTTTTGCTTAACAATAATATTTTGTGTAACATATTGTCATCGATTCTGTTTCAGATTGGGAAGCATTTGGTCAATTTACTTGTGACTATTTGATTGACAAATACCCTGATGCAGAGTATTTTGATTGGCAGGTAAGTCTAAATATTAAGGCCCGAGGGCATGTTCACACATGAGCATTTTAGTCATGACTATTTTACCCGCTCATGAGCTGATATCATGTGTGAACACAATTAGAAAGTGTCTCGCTCTTGACTGAAATTTATTTCAACTCACTTGCATTGTGGGTGTCTTGCTCAATCACGAGCCATATTAGTGTTTTACAAGTAAGCCTTGTTCATGTATGACTGCTACTGCTGCGTCATACAGCCGTTCACGAATCATGCACATAACTAGATATGAGCCGGGGGGGGGGCACTCCCATATATTGGCACGCGTCATGCTCTTGTCGATAGACCCCCCTTTTTTTTTGCTCCGCTCTCACCCAATGACCCCCTTTTCACTGAGCTGTCACCCAATGACCCCCTATTATTTTGAAAGTCAACCTTTTTTGTGGTGACTCTCATCCATTGCCCTGATTTTTCGAGAACCTACACCAGATGACCCCCTTTTTTCACTGAATTTGTCGATTTGTCGATCAGCGATTTCATAAATGTCAAAATTAGGCTTATTTTATTCAAAAACTGACATCGAATGACCCTGTTTTTCGCTTTTGCCAACAAATCGCTCAAAATGACCCAGTTTTTTGACCCTCTACACCGAATGACCCCATATTTTTCAATGTATTTCACACCTATTGCCCCTACATTTCGAAAGCCGGTAGGAGCAGGTACGTCACTTTCATATTTGAGTGACACCCCCCCCATGGGATATGAGCAGTCATGACTATGTAGTTATGTGTGACCACAGCCTTAATAAGCACTTAAAAAAGGTTGTAAGATTTAAGTCTAAACCAGGTTTAAATTAAATATGATATAAATGATTTACCGTATTGTTTCTAATAGACGCCCATGGGCGGAGACATTTCTTGAAGGGTTGGCGATTATTAGAGACCAATTTTCAACCTCAAAATTTGCACAAAATTGCTAACAATTACGGCAACTTACTGTTATATGGCCCCAATAACCTGGAAGTACTGACATTTTTTCATCATTTCTGGGATCGCGACCTCATTGGTACCGTTTCCTGTTACTAGCGATTGTTGGTTAAAGCTTCATGATGCACAAAAATGCTACAAAATTGAATGTTTTTTAACACTTCTCTTTGAAAATTTTTGGGGTGGGCGTTTAATAGAGACTGGGCGTCTATTAGAAACAATACGGTATTCGTCATATTTTACCTCTGTAATGACTACATGAATACAAATTTTCAAGATTCTTTCACAAAAACTAAAAATACCTGGTACCAAATTTTGTTAAAAACACAACATTTTGTTAAAATAATTGCCATACTTAATATTGATAATTTATATGGGAGATTTTCCGTGTTGAAATGGTTTCTAATAGTTACAGAGTGGTTCATGGCGAATCAATATCAGTACATCTGACCACATATGCCCATGGGATAAAAATACGCAAACACAAATAACATTTTAAAATTCATTCAAACTCATATTCAAAAAGTTGTAGCGAGTGTCTGGATTTTGTTCCAAAGGTCAACAGCTCTATAATGGAAAGTTCTCCTACCAGCAACTATGTTCCATGATGGTGCAATAAGAATATAAGACAAGAATTTCTTATGAAAAACATTAATGAAGGTTTTCAGGCTTGATTTGAACATACTTGTTTAGGGTGGGTAAAACAGGACAAAATGCTTGTTTAGGGTATAATATGAACGAAGGATAATTACTTGTTTAGGGTCCATTTTGAAAGGTCATGTATGAGCATGGTGTCCACCTTGCAATGGCAGTGCCCTCCCCCCCCCCCCAGGGCTCACATTCAAAGTAGACACAAGTAGTCATGACTAGTTATGTATGAACACAGCCAACGTTTCTAACCAAGCTGACAACTTTGTCAACAGTATGGGAATAGCTGCCAATTGCTGCTCTTGGAGGGGAGTTATCATATCTGAATATTTGTTGCTTAGAACTTAAATGTATCCAAAATTGCCAAATGCACCTTTAACACATATAATATATATGGTTTATAATGTTTCAGGGCCAAAAGCAGATAACTCTGGAAAATTTAACCAAGAGAAAAAGATTCAATGGAACAGAGTGTGCTAGTGGCTATATGGAGATGTTTTGGCCATCAAATTCTAAATATGTCAAGGTAAGCTTAGGCCAAAAAAAATATGTTTGCTTGTCCTCAACTGAATTTGAAACTTCGGGTCGGTCGGTCGGTCGGATTTTTTTTTTTTTAATTTCTTTTTTTATATCTTATTTTCCCAGGTAAAATTGCTATTTTCTCAAAAACCCCAAATGAAAATCAAAGAACATTTTTCACTTTACATTAGTTTCTGGGTTCCGTTATGTTTAGATGCAATAGAAGTACTCGCTCATCCATTAAAATGGTGTAAAGAAGCAAAAAAAGTACGCTAAAATTCGCCTCCGTACGCAAAATCCGGTGCAAAATTCGGCAACCTAGTTTTACTTACCCGACTAAAATTGCCTTTTTCTCAAAAGGCCTTACAAATATCTGTACAATCTTTGCAATTTTAATTAGCTTGTGTGTTCCGTTTAATGTTTAAGTGCAATAGAAATGCTTGATCATCCATTAATATGTAGAAAAGTACCGAAAACTACGCTAAATTTATGGCCTTCTGATTTTCTCTATGTTTATAAGTTCACAATCGGTAGACCTGGTATTAAAATATGAATATTAATTCGTGACGTCATACCTGGGACTTGCATTGTCATCGGAATTTTGCGATTTTTGTGCAAAATTTTGAAGAAAAAAAAGTTATACGGTCGCAGCGTGAGAATCGGTCGGTCGGATGAGGACAAGCAAACATTTTTTTTTTGGCCTTATTATAACACATATGGAATATTTCAAGCAGAGCAGAATGAAATCAAACTTGTAGTGAATGACTCCTAAATTTGTTAATGCAGAAACTAAAAATAAAATCAGTCTTTGTCAGAAGCGTGTCCAAAGGTGGCTTAGGGCTCCCCTGTACTTTTTGATATATGTACAAAATCACCTTGTTTAGGCTTTCGCCACGGAAACCCAACTTGTTACTTGGTAACAAGTAAGCTAAAGGAAGCTTATCTTTAACAGGGCTCTAAGTTGTTTTTTAAATTCAGTTTTGAATGCAGGAGGAAGACCGGAGTACCCGGAGGAAAACCTGCGGAAGCGAGTATGGACTGAAAACCAAATGCACATAAAGCGCCGGGTGCGGGACTCGAACCCCGGACCTCATTGGTGCAAGGCGAGAGAACTACTGTTGCGCCAAGATAGTCAGGGCCTCCTAGAATAACATTGGCAGTTAGTGAAGGAATGTCCTATCAATGAAAGCCCATGCAAGTAAATAAATAATCTCAAGTTTGGGTATGTGATTAGTACGGATAGGCAACTCTGCCCAACAAAATAGAAACACAGTATGTGCATTGCAGATCAATTGCACACTACTTCCTTTTACCTGGGAGAAATCTTGCAGAAATCAGCAGTCTATCAATTCTCACCCAAAAAAGTATCTATTATATCAAACATATGTATATACAGCCTTCTAGCATGAGAGTGGATTGAGGTGACATTGCATGCTAATTGGAAGTATCTGCTATGATTTATAAATGCACTTACTGCGGTGACAGAGCTACCCTATCAATGAAAGCTCAAGTAAATAAATAATCTCAAATTTGGGGTATGTGATCAAGTACAAAAAATCATCATATTTAAGCTTTCACCAAGGAAATCCAACTTGGTACTTGGTACCAAGTAAGCTAAAAGAAGCTCGTCTTCAACAGCTAGAGGGCTCCAAAATGTTTTTATATTCAGTTTTTGAATGCAGGAGGAAGATCAGAGTACCCAGAGAAAAACCTGTGGAAGCAAGCATGGACTGAAAAACCAAATGCACATAAAGTGCCGGGAGTGGGAATCGAACCCGGGACCTGATTGGTACAAGGCTAGGGAACTACTGCTGCGCTAACCCACTTCGCCAGATAGACAGGCAACTGATCTATTTGCCCTTGTGGTTCAAGGCTAAGTTGTGAAATTACATGGCCAATATTATATTATGCAATGGTCCATGCAACAGAATTTGTACATGCCTGGCATACATGCATGGCATACGAAATTACTGATTGAATTTATGCGATGCTTGTATTTTGCATTTCACTAGACTCAGAATTTCACAAACTATTGCTGAATTATCAGTTAAAATTATATGTTCATTTACATAAAGACCAACTTTCTCTTGTGTTTAGACCTTTATATGTAAATCATGTACAGAATGATATTATATGACCAACACCAAGTGAAAAGTGACCCTTACTGGTGGAGGTTGCTTGAATTTACAACCCTAAGTGATGTCAATTTTGTTGAAAACTATCCACTTTCCCCAAAAAAAATATTGATGCCACTGCATGGTGGGTCAAAATTACAATTTTTATGATGAGCACATCTACCCATTTATTCTTTGAGAAGCCTCTGGGTTCTGATGAAGGAAACTTGATTTCACTTTAATACTTCATGGCACCACAGAATGGAGGTACAAAGTCGAAGTAAAGAAATTCATATAGTTACATAAGGCAAACCATAAACTCAAAGTCATACTTATTTTTCTGTTTTTACTTTCAGGAATGGTTGAGCAAAATGAAGTTGCCATATTTCTACCCAGAAGATGTAGCTAAGGAATCTGCGTTCAGTTACCAGGGCCCTTCTGGAAGTCCACCCATGACGGGCTTTCTTGGAAGTCCCGGTACAGGAGTGTCGCCTCATCTGGATGAAACGTGTGATAACTTTATGACAGTGCAGGTAAGGGATGTAATGGGAGCCAATTCCATCCATTCTAGTCCATATCTGAGTCCACACATGACAGGCTTTCTTGGAAGTCCGGGTACAGGAGTGTTGCCTCATCTGGATGAAACATATGATACCTTTATGACAGTGCAGGTAACGGATGTAATGGGGAGGCAATCTCATTTTAGTCCATATATCCGATTCCACCCATGACGGGCTTTCTTGGAAATCCCGCGGTCCCGGTACTGGAGTGTCGCCTCATCTGGATGAAGCATGTGATAACTTTAAGACAAATCAGTAGTCATTTCCATTCATTTATGTAATTAAGTATTTAAACATGCCACAGAGTTGTTCATCGCACATCAACAATGATGCATCCATGCGTCCCCGTAGTTCATGATAAAAATACGCCAACGCATCCGATGCAGAGTTTTTGATTTGAGATGAGCAAATCTGTGGCGTGTTTGAATACCTTTCCACAACGAAAATCTTCCAGAAAACATATGAATTAAATTCTAAATATTTTCAATTTTAATAACAGATACTCATCTTCATAAAAATATATATCAGAATCTGAAGCAAAGTGCTAGTTTGTGAATGAGTGTTACTTTGCCATTTTGAATTTTAAATTGTTCCCAAACACCGGCTTTGCACATTATATAAAGTGCCTGACATGCAAAGAAGAGTGCGCCGACTTATGTGTACTGCGTACACACCATAGATTTAAAGCGGAGATACCAGACATGTCCGCCATTTTTATCCAGCATGGAGACAAAATTGGAGGTATTCGGGTTTGACCGACAGCTTGCTGATGAGGCATAGCACCGTGTCATAATGCGCGAATATTGAAACACGCACACACGCTTTGCGTGCAGGTTGGCGTATCATTCGCGTAAATTTTTATTTGCGCAGGTTGTCTCTACGCGTAACCAAGTCTCAGCTCTCGGAGTTGATTTTGCCGGGAACCAAGTGGACCCGAATACCCCCAATTTGAGCTCCATGGCTGACGACGCCATTACACGGGCTGGTATACAAAGCCTGGTATCTCCCCTTTAAATCTATGGTACACACACTTCAATAAACGCTGTGCAGTGTGTGATGTGCCAATTTGAATATCAACTGTAAACGAATCAACAATGGTACACTCCTGTATAAAGAGATACAGTGAGTTGTTGCATTGAGTATCATCTTGAAAAGGGCTTGCAACAGTTTGAGAAATTACATGAAGGGTCTTGTAAAGTAAATGTTTGATTAACCTGAGCTATATGTGATGGCTCACCTTGGAAGGGGGACTTTGCAGATAATATCAATTTTGATTTTATCATTTCATCTGTAACAGTATTTTCGTAGCTATAAAATGACACCTTACTTATTGAAATTGATCAAGGCAATCAAATTTTACAACAGAAAATCTGCTAGAAATTCTTATTATATTCTTTATATTATGCTGCCTATTTTACCCAGTTTCTCAAAAAGTGTTCTGTCGCAAAGCCCCCCTTTTTGGGGTGAGTCATCACATATGTAATACAAAGTTTGTGTTAACTTCTATGTTGTCTGTCCAAATAGTGCATCATGCACTAAATATAAGTATGTTTCCAGAAATGAACAATGCAAATATACTCTATAAAACTTGAAGTATGCATCAATATGACCATATGAGGAAATAAATTAGTCCATTTTTAGCTCTGTGGTGTTAACCGTAAGGGCTATCCTCATCATAGGCATTTTTACCATGGAATTTTCTACATTTTGCCAATGACTTCCTGGTATGAATATCGTAATAACTTTTTTTCAGTTTAATATTTTGTCTTAAAATCAAATCCTCTATGTAGCTGAAAGATGTACCAAAATTTCCTACTTATTTTCAAGAGATA
>JXSR01S075487.1:17258-28900 GCA_000969725.1 Ophiothrix spiculata | reverse complement strand
ATATACCAACTGAAATATGTTTTTTGTGTGCAATTGATAATGATTGAAAGAGAATCGAGGAGGATATTTCCAAATTCATTGTAACCTGAGCAAAACTTCAACCTAATCCAATGAGATTAGATACCTTGGTTCTTGGTTGGATATCCTCCATAGGACTTCGCATGGAAGTTTTGACAGGAGGTTGGTGGTCACGGGGGAATTTAGTTCATGAAGATGGGGATGCTCTGTTTGAATGAAGTCTTTGTGCTCTGGTTTATGGTAGCTTGAGGTAGATTGTTCCAGTCTTTGATGGTTCGGGGGGAAAATGAGTTTGTAAATGAGTCCAGGTTGGTGTTGTAAAGTTGAAACTGCTGGTCGTGTCCTCGTCTAGATCGGTCGGTCTTTGGCTTGATGTAGGTTTTCGGGATGTCGAGTTCGTCGTGGTGAATTTTATAGAGGTAAGTCAATCTGTGGGCTCTTCTGCGTTCTTGAAGGCTGGTCCAGTTAAGGGTCTTTAGCATATCGGTAACACTGGCTTCATAGGAATAGTTGTTTGTAACAAACCGTGCTGCTCTCCGCTGCACCTTTTCCAGCACATTTATGTCCTTGGTGTAATACGGATCCACGCAGCAATACCATATTCTAGGTGTGGTCTTACAAGGGTATGGTATAATTTTTCTTTGATGTTGGTAGATGCGTGGTAGAAGTTTCTACATATGAAACCGAGCACTTTGGATGCTGCATGTTGACTTTGCATTTTCCACTTCAGATTGTCTTGGATGTTAATTCCTAGGTATTGGCAATGTTTTGTTGAATCAAGGGTTCTGCCTATCATCTTGTATTTGCATTCTCCTTGGTTCCTGCGATTTGTGACACGCATGACGTTGCATTTGGCCGCATTCCCCAGGTTTCGGTCCAGCTAACCAGATTGTCGAGATCATCTTGAAGTTTGGTTTCGTCATCGTTTTTTACCTTCATTTTCCTTAACTGTTCATGTAATTGTTCACTTACGGGGGTTTCTCAGAGATGCAAATTCTCTGCGTGATTAATCAAACACGTTAGTAAAACGTGCGTTCAGCGTGCATTGACATTTACGCACGCAAAAAGGTTGCAAAAATATTTTACTATTTATGAAAAAAATCGTTATCCCGTAGTCAAAGCAATTGATCTCTGAGAAAACCCCGTAAAGCATGATCTATAGTTTATGATTGGTCTAAAACCAGTCACATGATGTGATGTGAATGTTTGCATGAAAAGTTGAGTGCTGATTGTTTCCATTTTTATGTGAACAACTGCATGGTCATTATCATGTTTGTGATGTGCTCCCTAATATCACATATATGGAAATGCAACAAAAGGGATACTGCGTACATTGCGTTTTGACAATACACAATGCTGAGGCAGAGTATTGGATATTGACCCCTTGGAAGAGTCCATTATTATATAATGGAACCTTCTAAGACTGACGTCATCAAGGTAATTTGAGGTCAATATCCACACTAAGGCCCTGCGGGGAAACCCGAAACCCCGAATTTTCCCGGACCGGACCGGACCGGACCGGACCGAAACCGGGTCGGGAATTTTTTTTGAGCTTTTTTCGGGTTCGGTACGGTCCGGGAAAAATATAACCGGGGTCGACCGGGTCGGGGAATTTTTACTCGGGGTCGGGGAAAGTTTACATTCGGTCCGGGAAATGCAAAAGCTCGTTCGGGGTAAAAATAAAATGGAGCAACAATTAATCGCTGTGTCTATAATGTCATTTTTTAACTTTCACTTTCACGTCCATTTAATCGTTTGTACTTTGCATTAGTTGCTGATCTGTCATTTGTCATTGTCTTGCATTTCATGTACCTGAAATGTTACGCTGTTCATTGATATCAAAAAGTATACTACTTCAGGTTGAGCTCTTGGGGATCATTATATGATCCCACGCCTTCCAATCTATAAATATTAATTACAATTTTTGCCACGATGTTTTGAGTTGAAACTCTAATTTTTCCTGTACCACTTTACCGAATAAAGCACATTTAGACTTATGACGTCAACAAGCATTTGCTTCTTATAAACAATCACATAAATTCCCCGCGCGCTAAGAGAATGATCTATGATTGGTTAAAAATCGGACCATAAAATCATGTGAACATTTTTCGTGAGGTCCTAAATAAGGTCATTTGTCTTAAATTGAGTCATTTTTTTCTTAATTGGTTTTAGGTGAAATCGTAATCATTTTTAAACACCATTTTAATGACTTAAAATTCGGGGTAACTCGGGGTCGGGGAAAAATATCCATCTTGACCGGGAAATCATGAAAAACTACCGGTCCGGGTCGGTCCGGTCTAGAAAAAATCCTTTCGGGTCGGGGTCGGTCGGGGCAAGCTAAATTTGTATCGGGTCGGTCCGGTCGGGAAATAAATTTTCGGGGAACGACGGGGTCGGGGTGAGAAAAAACCTGCCCCGCAGGGCGTTAATCCACACATCATTGGATCTTTTCTGATGAGTACATGTGCTATATGTTGTCAAAAATTCAGAACTAAAATGGTACTGTGAATTTTGTGCTGAATGCCTGTTTTAACATATACCGGGTAAATCTGTTTTTCATCAGCATGTAAGAATCTGATTTTTGTAACCAAGCTTTTATCATTGTAAAATAACAACATTTCAATAACAAGATGTAGGTATAGTCAGGGTTAAAATATTCATAAAATTCAAACTTTACTTCAATTGTGAGGACTCACATCGAAAGGGGGGGACTTTGAAGATGATATCAATTTTAATTTTTTCATTTCATCTGTTGCAGCATTTTCCAAGCTTTAAAATGACACCTTACTTGTTGAAATTGATCAAGGCGATCACATATTTTACAAAAGAAAATCTGCTGGAAATTCTTATTATTTTCTTTATTTCTTGCTGCCTATTTTCACCTGTATCTTGAAAAGTTTTCTGTCGCAAAGTCCCCCTTTTCGGTGTGAGTCATCACAATTTATCTTCCCTTTAAGTATTCCAACATGTCATGCTTTAAAGAGCACTAGAGATTGGTTGCTCATTTCTTGGTATCGTTTGAACTTGAAATAAGTGCCTTTGAAGTCTGAAGATGTGTTCTTTTTGAATTTGCACTGAGAGTTGACTTTACTGGAGGTTTGTGGGACTAAAACCCGGGTACACGCCCATCATGAGCTTACCCAGGTACAAAATCTGCTGACCGATTACCCGAACTGGACAATTGAATCATAGAATTTTGAGCAAAACATTTTGTGCTCAAACATTTATGATAAAATCATCATCTGATCGAAGTAAAAATTAATAAATCACGACCACAAATGGTATTAGTAGACCCGTCAAACATCTCGTTCTAAAATTGTAAATGCTCAATTATCAATACGGTCAGGCACCTGGGTAACTGACCAAAAAACAAGTCGGGTAGCAAATTACCTGGAAAGTCCCAGGCCTAGTAGACAGTCACATGTGCTTTGGTACAATTAAGGCTGGTATCGACAAGCCTTTTGTCAATAATATTGTCGACAAAAGAAATTTAAATCTTTGTCGCCAAGCCTGTTTCTATTTTGAATTTTCGACAAAACGCAAAATAAAGTAAAATGTAACCTGATATATTACTTGTGTCAGCATAAAGTTTAAAGCTGGTTTCAGACTAGCCTGTCGTGCCATACGACAGGCAAAAATTTAAAGTGCACAAACTCGACCTTGTCGCATCTCCTTGCCGCACGACAAGCCGATATATCGCTTACCCTGTTGTGATGGTCGCAACGACACGATATTTTGAGTTGGAATAAATTCAACTTTTCTTGCGACAGACCATTGCGGCAGTATGCAAATGTGTCTTGATACAGTACGACAACTCAAATTGCAAATGGTTTGTCATGTGCCGCAACGTTGTGTGCCGCAACGACAGCTAGTCTGAAACCACCTATACACATTGATGTTAAAATTGACCACTTTAAACCCCACTCCTAGTTGATTAAAAAATAATAAATATTTTGTGTTGCGAATTCATAAAATTCTCCACTCGAAATTACAATGCATCAATGATTATTTCATTAACCTGTTGAAAACCTGTCGGAAAAAGTGACGCTACATTCCAGAGCCGGAGCAGGATGACGAATGAAGCAAAAGAGAACAAGTAGTGATTTCAATCGCCTTAAATTTGTTAACAGAAATTCATTGTCGACATTGATCACTCAAGTGTTGGGGATTTGTCGACAATGATAATGCTTGCTGATACCAACCCTAGTTATAAGACATTAAGACAAGCAAGAAATCTCAAACTGCTTCAATTCATACAAATTATTTTATTTTAAAATCACATGATCTCATCTCCGAATAATATAAAAATATTCAAAGTACTGAAACTATATAAAACGATACATATTATTGAAAATGCTGAAATATACAAATCACTCAAGTACATCATACAATATCTTTGGTAAGATATGACTTCAAATATACAGTTCATAATTTTTTTGAATATCAAACTTCAATTACTAGTTGGTTCCTAGATTTTACACAAGCTATTTATTATCGTCCAGTTACACACTGCACAGCAAATTTTGCGTAGTGTTATAATTTATGCAGGCATGATGTCTTCTGCATAATGACAAGATTATATTTTGCCTTTTGCATTTTGTGATAACAAACAGAATGAATACTTTTTTATTTGTTCACTTGAAAACCATACAAAAAAAGCACCTTGTGTTAAATTGGGAGTTGTCCAAGCCGCTCAACTACACCTCCCAACTTCAGCACAAAGTGCATTACTTTTGTACAATTTTACTCCCGTCAAGTAAGATACAGTTGATCTTGATTCTGATTAATAACAACATTACAGCACCATTGCAAGTGGTTTTATTTTCAAGATATTTTTGGAAGAATAAAATAAATTGCTTGATCAAAAGAAGTGATGTCTATTTTTTTCACAATATAGTGACTGGCATGTCCAGCACTGCCCATGCAAATTTCTGAATTTCTTGGGCCAACAAACAGGTTCATATGCACAAAGGAGGTTTAAGATTTAGAGCAGGTTTTAAAGTTATGTTCGAAGTCAAAATTACTGCAGCCATAAATTGACCTTTTTGAAGCACTCTTGAACTGCAGCAGCTATAAAAGATACTGACGATTCAACCAAAAATTTTACAAACACCACAAAATATGACAATGTTGGTTGAGGATTACAGGCCTAAATTTTAAACCTCTTGTGCATACAGGATCTAAGTACTCATCTACAATTAGAGTTACTGAGGGTCTTTATTGCAATTATTTGCCCCTGTGGTGTTACCCTCTGTCATATCTGCATATTTGCTGTAGAAGTGATACTGCTCACAGGAATACGCTGCTTTGGCGACAGCCGGGGGTGACAGAACACTTCTTGCGTGCGGATTTCACATTTCATCTAGTTATAACATCAATTTTACAACAAGGAGCAGTGCCTACATTTCATAGTGATTATATGTTTAAATGCATGTGATTTGCTGTGTACAAATTTCACAAGCCTAACCCTAACCCCACTGAATCTCACAATGTCCCATTCCACAAAGTTAAGAAATTCGCCTAAGTCCAAATACATCATGGACCCAAGTTAGCTATGACCATGAAATTACTGCCATGGCAGCGCCTGCTCAGTGACTTGACATAGTGATAATTGGATTGGGAAGCGAGAGGTCCCGGATTTGAATCCAGGTGAAAATCTGTGATTACAGATCTGTTTGTCGCATAGATGCAATGAAGTTCAAGACATTCTTGAACAATTTGCTACAACCATGACAAATCAATTAATCAATCAATCTGTCAACTTTTGTCTGTATCACAACAATCTGATTCTCAAAGACATAATGTGCTGCATATGGACAAAAAGACCTGCTAGCCTAGAAACGATCTTTACAATAAACATGTGGTAGTCATGGACTAGATTGCTCTCACACACTTCCAACAGATGAAAAATAAAAACTTCAAAACAACCCGAGTTTCTGGAATTGTGATGTACAATTGGTTGAAATACTCTTAATTTACAGCAATGAAATTGCAGTGAAAAGGGTTTGAATAACACCAGTCAAAATCGGTACTGTAGTGCATGGACTAAGTCCACATTGAACACATCACATGATACCCGCTCAGTCTTTCAACCTATCAGATGAGGTATATAATGCTACTCTAAATTATTACTTTGTTATAACTCATCATGAGAGACTGGGAATTCATTTTCTGTGATGACCATATTCTTGTCGTGATCTAAGTTGTCAAATAAGTTTTTAACAGCGCCCTCTATCTGTGATTCATCAAGGCCAATTGTTTCTGCCCAAGCTCGCATCTGGGAAGATAAAAAATAACAAAATGCCAGGGAATACATGTGCAAAGTCCATTTCTTAGAGATGACAAATTAGAGTAATGAGTATTTATTAATAAATTTTGTGTCATAATAGATAGCAAATACAAGAAATCATACGTTGTTTTTTGATCTTGGGACACCCTGTAGCATACAGTAAATATGTAAACAATTTCAGATACAAGGTTTGAAAATGAATATAAAACATTAATTCTGAATACAATGTTGGTGTATTGCTTGTCTTTTTTCATTTCCTAAGAATTAAAGTAAATAGGTTTACATTAAGTATTGTAGAAAAATAATTTTATAAAAAAGGGGTCAATTAACACACACTGGAAACCCTGCTGGTAATATTGGATGGAAAAGTAAGCAACATAAGAGCCTTTGCATCATGTTATGTTCAGTGGCGTAGCCAGACATTTTCATCAGGGGGCAAAGGAGGGGCAAAGATATTTTGGAGGGGGGCAACTCCCCGAATGAGTTGACACAAAATGGTTCAAGGTACACCCATTTTTTCCTTGTAGCTTTTTATGTAAAAAGGACGATTTTGGTCTTCGTTCTTAAAAAAAAGGAGGTAATTTCTTAGTTTTTTTAGCAAATTTTGCAATTTCAGCTCTAAATTACTACGAAATTTTGAATAGCACGCAAAGTGCGCAAATTTTAAAACCATATTTTGTTAAAACTACGGAAAAAGATTAATTGAGCATGAACTGACGGTACAGTAGTGAAAAATGGACTGTTTTGGGGCAGGATACTGAAAAGGTGTATAAACTATGTAATTTCAATTTGACCTGTGCTTTTCTTGATATTTTTTCAGGCGGGCAAGAGAGGGGGCAAGGCTTCTTTCAGGGAGGGTAATTGCCCCCCTTCTGGCTACGCCACTGGTTATGTCCTCCTGTGCCGAACATTTTTGTGGAGAATCAATAATGTTGTCATCAATATCTGGGTAGGCACGATATTGTGGCTGTCTACATGGATATGCAGATCCACATCAATGTGCATACCCTGTATCTATATTGCATATCTACATGGTCATTAGATCCAGATCTGTCGATGCAGTTCAACATATCCAGATCTCTTATGAATTGATTTCTATTCATGCTAACCAAAGTGAATTACAACTAACGTCTGCACATAACCAATAAAATTATGCTCAAACACAAATAGACAAACATGATGCAAAGAATGTCTAGTGCATTATAAGGCACTTCAATTCTATAGCAGTTCACCATCTTTCTTTAGGCCATAGTTGAAACCAAACTGATGAGCTAGACAAAAAAAGACAGTGCCAAGTTATTAATAAAAACTACTTTTTTTTTGAATTTTCATTATCATATGTGCATTATTGCATCCTCAATTCTGTAAAAATTTAATATGGTATCTAAAGAATGTCTAAAGGTTTGTTCAAACTATGATGCAACTGCAGGCAAATTTACTGATATATCTGTTATCAATAACTTTCTGCACCACATTACTGCATCTCCATGCAATTAAAGTGGATAAATTTAACTTTGTTGCAATGATCACTGCAGTTTCTTGCAGCAAAGTATACAGTGCGGTAATAATCAAACTGCAGTGTACTAGTATGAACGGACCTTTAGTAACCACATCATTTTTTTGAAAAAATAAATGACCATGAAGTTTGCATGTTATTATATAAATAAATGAATAACAGTATCCTAGTGTATTAAAGAATTTCTCTACATATTGTTTCACATCTATTGACACTAGTCTTCTACGCATGCAACAACAATACACTCATATTGCACCTGATCAGGCATAGAATGGGAAAGAGTTAAATGGTGATCAATAATTACCAACGAATACTCTGATTTATATCAATTCGGGAAAGGTCTTAATTCATTCACGGTTATGAATTTATTTCCTGTAAAGGAATTCAAATACTACAGAGTAAATGAATTGGGTCCTGTTCTACAAATTTAGCTATGAAATTTTGAATTCTATCTGCCAAAAAAATATTGATTTTTTTTTTCAAAAAAACAAACAAACAAATTGGCAGATAGAATTCAAAATTTCATCACTAGATTTTTAGAATAGGTCCAATTCAACAAGAAAATGATCTCCAATGTTCCGATGTTCATAGATTGCTCTAAAAAATGATTTAGAGTTAAGAGTAAATGAATTCATTTACTCTATAGTATGGGAATTCCTTTACAGTAAAGGAATTTATTACCGTGAATTAATTATGACCTTTCCTGAACTGATATAGATTGAATCATTCAAATAAGGCCGAACCATCCTACCAAACATTTGGTCATGACGTCACCAAATATTTGCCATCGAATTTAAAGTATGAACGGGTAGCAAACATTTGGTCCAATGTATATTGTAATTCAATAACATGTGCAATCTAGCCCGAAATTTATTTCCTCGCAAATCGGTGTTGAAGTTTTTTGTTTGGAGTCACTCATCATTTTGACGTCACGACCAAATGTTTGGTAGCGAAAATTTTGTTTGGAGGCCGACTATGTTTTGGCCCATACACTTTTTAAATGAATACAAACTCAGTAATGAACCCATGCATTTCATCAAAAGAAACCAATTATCTTGAAAGTTGAAATATTTTGTTTGCCTACTTGTAAGACAGCATTTGACAAAAATCACATGTAAGATATTTGGTGCATACTGCAAATTTAAAACACCCAAATATAGTTTTGCATTTGTAGTCTTTGCCTACTACCAGTTGATGCATGTAACTGGTATTATGGTGTCATTCATCTTATAACTGGTTCCTTTTGATGTGTTAAGTCAAGAATATAAAAAAATACATTCATGATCTGATATTTGTCTACCATTGGATATGATATGAAATGGAAGTTTCAATATTCTGTAAATATATCAAAAGATATTTATGAATGAAGACATTCTTATACTACAAGCATTAGTAGCAAACATTGCAAAATATCAAAGCTGATCAACAACACAATTTAGACAAATATTTTAGTGATAAACAGCACTGTCTTAAAGGAACTTTCCAAATTTTTTTCTTAAAATATCAAATTTGTTGAGATCGATTTCCATCTATGGTGAGAGGATCTCCCACTTGGAAATCGAAATGGCAAAGTAAAAAAAGCGAGTCACTAAAATATTTACTCAAAAATGAAAATGCTGTTGATCAGTTTTAACACTTTCTCAAACAATAAAACTTCTTTCAAGCTGGATAATAAATTAACACATAAATGCAGCATGCAAGCAGTCATCAAAATTCATCATGCTTAGGCCCAGAGAACTCGTCATGACTAATTTTGTCGTCACCATCTTTATCCTGCCCTTGGAATATGGTATCAATAACATCTTCAACTGTTTCTTCATCTTTCAGTCCTCCAAGGCCTTCGTTTTTCAAATAGGAAAGCATCTGCAGGAAGAATAGGCATGCATTTTGGATGAGGGAAAGCTATATACTGTATGCAGCACTACAAGGTGGAGTAAAGGTGGTCAAAATTGACTTGATGATTGTCAGGAAGGTTAATGAAATCAACCCAAGAGAGGGGTAACTGGGTATCGTCATGGTAACCATCTGAGTGCCCAAAATGTAAGATCTGCAATATAGGGTATCATAATCAATCCGATGGTCTGCAGTCTCACTTATTGTAACAACCTTAGCTTTATAGCGTAACACATTCAAGAAGAATGGTTTGGTTGACGATTTTGGTATCTGAACTGCCGATACAAATGCTTCAAAACCTTCGGAGCACTCTCCAAAATTGCTCAATGTATTGTTACATTTTACTACATGTTTGTAATCACTATTGGGTCACATTTTCTTGTGATCTCAGATAGGGTTTTCATTTGAACAAACATAGGTTATCAATTTGAAGAAATATGGTAACTTATGGTCACAGATAGGATAACATTTCACTTATTTTTGGTCTCACATAAGGTTACCTTCAGAACCTGTGGTATTCGAGTGGTTACCGGTGCCCAAGAACAGGTTGCTCCCCCCTCCCCCTGAGGAAATTGGGGAGAAATTGGCCCCAGAAATAAGTAAATTGTCTTTAGCCAATGTTTGCATAATTTCTCTAACATGCAGCTGGAAGCGATGGCAGTTATTGACCGGGTTATTGACATGCAGTTACACAAATGCATTATGAAAATCATATCAAATAACACAAGTTTGTTATGGTTTAAATTCAGAAAGTGCTAATAACACTGCCTGGTGTATAATGGCATTATCAGCCATTGGGCTCAATCAGATTCTGTCTGGCTGTAACCAAAATCAACTTCTGGCATAGCAATATAACTATGCAAAACTGTTTGTTTTCAATTTTTGCATATTACCAAAAGATCCAATGCATCATCGTCATGCAAGAGCCAGAACCCAGGACCCAAACCCCAATTTTATCCACATGATGTGAAAAAATGGTGCACCCAGTAAATCTATGCCACATCAGAATTTAAGTGTTACAGTTTTAGATATAGTATTATGTTAGGGTCAATTTTTTGGTGTAGAGGGGAGTTACTAGACTTGGCATCATTTTCATTCCAGCATGGGAATCAAATTGGAGTATTTGGATTTTTGCCAATGATCAATTCACCAGGGATGGTTATGGCTTTTTGTAATTTTGCCTGAATTTGCCTGAAAATGTGAATTTCCCAATACTTTTGTACAGTGAAGATCCAAGCATTTCCAAGTGAACCAAAATACTCCTAATTTGAGACCATGGCTGACAAGACCATTTACAGTATGGGCAGATGAGTATTGGTTTATTCAGAGTCTTGTCGATATGCATTGATCGATGCCCATCGACGCGCAGTCTTTACACGCACCATGCACAAAGAATAGCGTGTGTAAAAGACTGCGTGTTGACGGATGTCGTGCGATGCATTTCGACAGACTCTGAATAAACCATATCTCCCGTCTATATCTATGCCAAATAAAATAACTTTCCTAACAGTTCGACTTACGACTTACCTCATCTTTTTGAATAGCATTATCATCATCAGTATCCATTTCTTTAAACATATTGACTGGTGGCGGTGTGCTACGTATAGCTAGCAACTCAAATACATACATCAGGGTTTCATCATCATGAGGGATCAGAGCACCTAGAATTGAGAAGGAGATTTGTTAGCATTATCATCGTCAGTATCCATTTCTTTAAACATATTGACTGGTGGCGGTGTGCTACGTATAGCTAGCAGCTCAAATACATACATCAGGGTTTCATCGTCGTGAGGAATCAGAGCACCTAGAATTGAGAAGGAGATTTGTTTTGTCTTTAAACATATTGACTGGTGGCGGTGTGCTACGTATAGCTAGCAGCTCAAATACATACATCAGGGTTTCATCATCATGAGGGATCAGAGCACC
>JXSR01S075486.1:15273-27443 GCA_000969725.1 Ophiothrix spiculata | reverse complement strand
GGTTTTTCGACTGCCATTTTGAAATTAGTGATTTTCAATTTTTGCATGTTTTCTATTAAAAGCAATATAGACAGAACCTACACCTAACACCTATTATCGTCCAATTTCAAGAAGAAATATAGCTGAGAAAATGGTTTTGGCTACTTATGATACATTCAATAAAACAAGATATGTTTGCAACACTGACCCAATTCAATGGATTTTGACAACTTTTAAATAAAGGACTTTTGAGGGCACTTACGGTACGGGTTCATTTTAGTCCTTCACACGCATGTAGCTATATGAAAGTCTCTCCTGTCTATAACTCATAATCATATATCTATAAAGCTCAACAAGAATTGCATTTACTGCATTTGAAAATATGGCGTGCTAAACATATTGTGTACTTTCCTCTGCACATAATAAACGAAGTTTAATACATAACTGCACATTTGTTGGAAAACTTATTACCTAAAAATGTTCTTAATGGCTACACGGTGATCACGAGCATTGAATAAATAAACAACATTGGTACATATCAAAATGTGGGAGTGGTGTATTTGTATATGGTCCAGGAAATTGGCGATTTTTATGGTAATGGAAGATCGAATGTTAGAGGAAACATAAATTACTTTATATTATATTAAGCACCTATAAAAACACTTTTGACCGGGAGTGTATGAATAGCCACTTTGTATATCAACCAAAGGGTGATTAAAGCTCTTCCCATAACGCACAGCAACATTTCAGTTTTATATGAATAACTATGTGGAATGTTCTCCAAGGTCACTCCACTACTATATTCATTTGTGTGGTAAAGATTTTGAATTTTCTTATTTCAAACTGTATTATGGGAATGAAGAAACTTGTCGAAGTGGTATTTGTTTACATTGACATCAAGTGGTGATTATCTCCTTTCTTTTTTATTCACACTTCGACAATGTAATAAATTTTCTATAGCAAGTTTCCCACCCCGAATGAAAGTTCATACGTGCTGGTAGATAAACATACTGACTTAAACAGGCTTACAGCACAAGAAACGGAGTCCAAGAAACATGCCTATTTGATATTTCAACATGTAGCACATGTCCTCATCAGAAGAAATCCTGTGATGTTGTGAGGATAGATGACCTTTTCTGACTATGATGACGTCAGTCAGAACAGTCCATTATAGACCATCATCTATCCTAGCAATACTTTTCCAAGTTCCAATCGAATGGATACACAATTGGCCCCCCGTGGGGAGTCTTCAAAAATTTTGTACGGGTATATGCCTGCCAGACTCTGAAAAACTGACCATCTCTATACCTATTTTTGGCTCAAAAACACACCCATCAATATACCAATTTTAATGGAAAAGCACCCAATTTTACTCAAATTGGGTGCTTTTTTTGCAAGTTTTCCCAAAAGCACACAATTTATCCCGCAATTTATGAAAATTGGGTGCTTCCATCTGAGATAAAAACCACCCCATTGATATACCCAAATCCTGGAAAAATCACCCTAAAAGGCAGACACACAAATATATACGTATACCTTGTCAATGTAATAAGTAACCCCGGGAATTGGCCCCCTGAATTTGACCATCTCTTACTTAATTGAAGCCATTATATGACATGGTTTTTTTAATCTTGTGTAGACACAAGCTGTGGTTGACTTGGTGACACAATGACAACCAAACGGAGTGCTGATGAGATGGGCAAACCTGACGATCAGGACCCTGATTATGAGATGGTGACTACAATGACATCCAGCAAAAGGATGAGACTGCTAGAACAAGATGGTAAATATTGTCATTGTTGTACTGGCTGGTTCGAAAACACTGAACTTAAAGTGGCACCTGTCTTGTAGACAGTAGAAGCTAATGATTACTCACTGCAGCCCAAATGTGGAGATTGTTAATGAGCTGGCTTTTGTATAATAAAGACAGTGGTAGCTAATGGGTACTCACTGCAGCCCAAATGTGGAGATTGTTAATGAGCTGGCTTTTGTATAATAAAGACAGTGGTAGCTAATGGGTACTCCATGGTATAGAAAAAAAAAACCTTTCTGGGAACTTTAATAGTGCTGATGAGAATTTTCTGTGAGATTCATGAAAAAAAAAATGCATAAATTGCTCTCAAATTATTTGTTTTTGACAGTAATTTGACATTCACCCCAAAATTTGGCTCATTTATTTGTATTTCATCATTCAATATTGCCAGAAAAATCATCTGTCGTCAAAACTTTTGGTTAATATTTTACTTTACATTATTATTTTAAACTTGCCGATTTTTTTCTCGGACTTCAACTTTTTTTCTTGGAACGGCGCGGCCGCGTTACCGCGGATTTCGAAGCCCTGGGGTACTCACTGCAGCACAAATGTGGATATTGGAGCAATCTACACTAGATTGTAAATCCAGATGAAAACGCATATCCGTAAACCGCTTTGCAGAAGATTGTGGCTACATGGGCGTCAGATCCGGATCTGCTGCACAGCACGGGGTGTACGCGTACGTGCAAGCGGTCTACGGAGATGCGCATCTTCGAGATGCGTTTGCATCTGGATCAGCACTCCATGTGGATTGCCCCATAATTTCTGCTGGCTGAAGTATAATTAAGACAGTGGTAGCTAATGGGTACTCACTGCAGCCCAAATGTGGTCATCAGTACTGTTGTATAATGAAGACAAATTATGGTAAACTTACTTCTCAACATTACAGAAATGGTATAATGTCTGTCACACTATACTTCAGGTTTTCCCATAATAACAAGCAAACAATGTATTCTGATTTCAGCTAAAGATGCCACGGTTAAGAGGATTGAAGCTATCATCAGGAAACAATTTGACATTGAGATGAGGCATAAAGAGAAAGAAGTCTTACTCATTGATGAAGTAAGTGATTGTTGGAATACCATTATGCAATAATGATCCAAGTCAACTAGATTCATTTAGCATGTGTGTGCTAACGCCCTGCAGGGCAGGTTTTTTCTCACCCGACCCCGTCGTTCACCGACAATTTATTTCCCGACCCGATAAAAATTTTGCTTGTGCCGACCGACCCCGACCCGAAAGAATTTTTTCTGGACCGACCCGGACCGGCAGTTTTTCATGATTTCCCGATCAAGATTGATATATTTCCCCGACACCGAGTTACCCCGAGTTTCAAGTCATTAAAATGGAGTTTAACAAGGATTACGATTTAAGCTAAAACCGATTACGAAAAAATTATTGTTGCTCTATTTTATTTTTTCCCCGAACGACCTTTTGCGTTTCCCGGACCGAATGTAAACTTCCCCTGACCCAGAGTAAAACTTCCCCAACCCATTCGACCCCGGTAATATTTTTCCCGGACCATACCAAACCCGAAAATAGCTCAAAAAAATTCCCGACCCGGTTTCGGTCCGGTCCGGGAAAATTTGGGGTTTCGGGTTTCCCCGCAGGGCCTTAGTGTGTGCAACATTGACCCAAGTCCATGTAGAACACTGAAATGAGAAATAAATTGTTAAAACTTGTGAACCCATGTATCTAAAAACGAGGAGGCTACTTGTTTTTCCGAAAACGAGAAACAAAACGAGTTGCAAAACGAGGGACTTTCACTTTACAGTGAATTTGGTGAATTAACAATTGGCCATTGATAAGATATAGTAGGAGGTTATATTACAGCCCTCTTTTGCAATTTTTTGAGGCTTAAAAGAATATGTTTTTTTGTATGAAAAATATGCTTTTGGAGGTTGCAAAATACTCTTTTGTCATCTGAGAGGTTGGGAGCTCTGAAGATATGTCTCTCAAGCCCGGGGGGGTACTTAGTACAAAAGTGGTTATGGGGACGTGCCGCAAATTCGGGTAGCAAAATCAGGCTCTCTGGTATTTCAATCGGTCCTTTTTCTTCCCGAAATGTGGTATTTTGATGGGTCAATTTTCAAAATTTTCCAAAATTTGCGCCAAATGGCGCAAATTTGGACATTTCATCACAAAACTTTAGCCAAAATAGTGCAAATTTGGGCGAAAAAAATGCAATTTTTGATCAAACTTGACTCAAAATTTGGAAGATTTGGTATATGGATGGGTCCCTTTTTCTTGAAAATTGGTATTTGGATGGGTGGCTTTTCAAATTTCCCTGCGGCACGTCCCTACCAAAACCAAACTTGAGTACCCCCCCCCCGGGCTCTCAAGTTGGTGCATGTGTCTCACATTCAGCCTGCTAAGAGCCTGGTCAATGAAATTGGAGAAGTTATCAAGATCTATCTAGAGACTATCTAGACAGTGCCTATATTTTATTTTTGTATTCATATTCAAATATATTTATTTGCAAAGTGCAAAAACCAAATTATGTATGCCAAGTAAAACATGTATTTCTTCTGTGGCAATCCTTTCTCAGTGTAGGAGGGAGGAGATGGTGGGTACTGTCTGTCTGTCTTGATTAAAGGCATTATCAAAGTAAAGTTTAACTTTCTTCAACACGGACTGATTTTATTGCATTTTTAGAAAGAACTTTCGGACCAAGTGTACTTTAGGTCCCATCCAGAATTTTAGGGTTAGGGTTTAGGGTTAGTGTTAGGGTTAGGGTTAGGGTTAGTTTAGGGTTAGGGTTAGGGTAAGGGTGTAGGGTTAGGGTTAGTTTTAGGGTTAGGGTTTAGGGTTAGGGTATAGTTTTTGATGGGACCTAAAGTATACCTTTTCCGAACTTTCAACTAATATCCCAAACCATTCTTTTTGAACTTGAACATTTATAGTAAAACAGGCAATTATTTGTGCTTTGAATTTTTCATACTCTGGAAAATGAAAAATTCAGTGATAGTGTTTCAAGAAATTAATTACTAAATTTTTAAAATGTAAACTTTTTTGTTACCAACAATATGTGTACCGCCACGGCAAAAGGGTCCAGTTGTCGACTCGTACATGTTGCTCCTTGTAGCATATCTAATGTATGGTATTTGTATACATCAGATATGCTACAATGAGCAACATGTAGGAGTCGACAACTGGACCCTTTTGCCGTGGCGGTACACATATATGGTTAAATTACTTCAGTGAAGAAATCATGTTGTAAAATATATTTAACCTTCCTAAAGAATGATATCACTTTGAAATCAACAGACGTTCATTTGAAATCGCAAACTTTAGGAAAATAGAAACACCGCAGACAGAACCTCCAAGAAATGAATTTGGCTGAAAATTGCCTTTTCAGAGCAAGTGGTATGATTATAGGTTAATAAATGCACATTTCATGTCGTGAGAGAAATGAAACAAAATCAATGCATGTGCAGTCAATTTTGATTTATCCACTCATGAGGCGCGTAGGGGCCGAGTGCATTGGACAGCAATCAAAATTTACGGCAAGTGCATTGATTTTGTCTCATTTTAAGAGCATAATGGAATGCAAATTTATTTATCTAATTCATACATGACAGAAAAATATTATATCTTTTGTGAAAATAAATAAGGTCTTTGTATTCACCATAAAAGTTAAAAAACTTCTAACTAAACAAATCATCACCCGACAAAAACAATGAAACATTATACACACTAAATGCCCGCCAAGCAAACCGGAACGCAACAAGCGCAATGCATCTTGAAGTTTCACTGCACTCCGCGTACTTTATATTCTTGCTTGCGTTCTAATTGGCTAGGTGGCACGCGGAGTGCATGAATTTTGTTCATTTGTTTTTATTCTAAATATTGAGGTTTTGCTTTGATTCAAGTAAGTTTTCACAAGTTTCCATACCCAAGTGGATCATGGCTAATGCCTTTAATTGCTTTTTAATTTCATTTGCAGAGGATTCACCAAGCTAGAGCCATCCTTGACAAGTTGCGAGCTTGCATAGTAGCAAGTTACTATGGCAACGTGTCTAGTCACCCAGCAGCTACACGGGGAGAGGTAAGATGTACATTTTTGTATAACACATAAAATATAATTTGGCGATACTAGATCTCAATACATCCATTGTAAAGTGCTCCTCCGGATATGCCGGCCATTTTTGTCATCGCACAGAAGCAGCAGCAAGCAGATTTCTGCTCTTGGAAGCCAAACATGGATCATCAGGTGCATGAAACAAAAATCTTCGTTCAGATCCTCCTTGAGGACAACTGCCTGGGGAATACATCTGGACTCAATACTGTAATAATCTGTCAAATGGAGGACCGCAAATCTAGTTATGCTGATGTCTGATTGACGATGATGGTCGACTACGGCCGATATGATTGATTGATATGGTTTAAAACTTCCAGTAAAAAGTTCCCATTGCATTTGAATGGACTCATCTCTTGTCCATGGAAGTATTTTAGGGGAGCTTTATTTGGACTGATTGAAAATTCTTTTGCTATGTAAGAATGAATTACTGACAAATTACTGAATATGTTATGTCAAGAATATTATTGTGCTCTGGAAAACAAATTAATATTTGCTACTTTATATTTTGGCGATGGTGCAAAATATCTGCCCTCCATGATTGGAAACTATGGTTGGTTTACACAAAAGAGGTTAAGAGTTAAACCTGGACCAGGTTTAAAGTTAGACCTGATTTAAGTGAAATTAGTTTCACAGCTAAATTTATTTTAACAAACACTATTGTCATATTTTGTGTTGTTTGTAAAATTGTTGGTTGAATCTTCGATATTTTAAAGCTTTTTTGCATTTCTTAAATGCTTCAAAGGTCCTTTAATCGAGTAGTAATTTTGACTCAGACCTGGTTAAACTTGAGACGGGGCCTAAATCTTAAACCTGTTGTGTATATGGGTCGAGTATTGTAGTAAGCTCATGGGAGGCCTCAAGTCCACTTGACCTGGCAGGCATTTTGCACCATTGCCCGTATAGGCATTAAATAATTTCACAATGTGTTCCCCATTCATCTTTAATATTCAGACACACATGAAGGACCTAACAATCAGCCATATTAAAGGATCTGCTCTTAGATAATATGCAAATATATACCGACTTGAAGATCTCTGGTTAAAACTATGAACCTGAAGTGACTAAAATTGTTTTAGTTACTGAAGGATCATAGTTTTAATCCAGAGATCTGAAAAAGTCGGTATAAATATTTGGTTTTTATACCGCATTAATGAATTTCTGATTTCGGTAATTTTCATGTGCTAAAAAGTCCAATTTAAATTTTTTTGAAAAGATGCACTCACACAATGCTAACAAGGAATACGTGCGTAGGTAAGTGCAAGCAATTGCTTCCGCGTATAAGTTTGATGAGTGCGTAATTTCGTCAGTGACAGTTACTTCGCGTATAAGGTAAATGTTGTAGGCGCTATATAGTATTTCCGACGGTGCTAAATAGTACTTTCAAAAGTACTATTTAGCGCTATATTATATACCGCATTAATAAATTTAACAGAGTTGATTGGATGAAACCCGATCACATGACTTCAAATAGCTTTAACCAGATAGATGAAAGCCCTAAATAGTACTTTTGAAAGTACTATATGGCGCTAAATTAGCACTTTCGGAAATACTATATAGCGCTTACAACATTTACCTTATACGCGAAATAACTTTCACGCACGAAATTACGCGCTTATCAAACTGATACGCGTAAGCAATTGCGCACACTTACCTACGCACGCATTCCTTACAAGTATTAACTCGTGGGACATTTCAAATGTATTTTTTGACTTTTTAGCACATAAAAATTACCGAAATCAGAAATTTATTAATGCGGTATATAAAACAAATATATACCGACTTTTTCAGATCTCTGGATTAAAACTATGACCCCTCAGTGACTAAAACTTTGCTATTTTACTTCGGGGCTGCGCCCCTCAGTAAAATAGCAATTTTAGTCACTTCAGGTTCATAGTTTTAACCAGAGATCTTCAAGTCGGTATATATTTGTATAATATAGTACTTTCAAAAGTACTACTTGTGACCCTTCATATCAAAAGGTACCTTAAGGTCGGCATAGTAAATTACGAGATATGGGCCATTGAAACTGAGCATAGTCAAAAATCACTGAATCATTGAATTTCTAATGTCATCAGAAACGTTACCTTTGAAGAGTATTCTATCATAGTAATCAGGTTCCAACATCCAAAACATAAGACAAATGTTTTAAAAACAGAGGTAAAAATCCTTTTTCCAGTCAAGTTTTACCAACTCTATATTCTCAGAACTAAAGTTTTCTGAGTCAGCCCTATACCTTTTACCAATTTGGATGCAACTTTGCAATTGAACATCCAATAACCAAAAGCAAGGTGTCATTTTAAAGCTTAAAATGAGACACACAAAAAATCAACTTTCATTTTGGGACCCTTAAGGTACCTTTTGATATGACGGGTCACATTTAGGGCTTTCATCTGTCTGGTTATAGCTATTTGAAGTCATGTGATTAGGTTTTATCCAATCAACTCAGTTAAATTTATTAATGCGGTATATAATATAAAATATTTTCAACCTGCTGAAGAGACTTAAGCTTCAAAATCAAAAAATGATACTTTATCAAAAAAAAAAAAAAAAAAAAAAACCACCCTACATAATGAATGTGAATCTGTATAAAGAACACATTTTAATGATTAACAATTAAACTCTTGGTTTCTAGTATTTCAAAATAGGATTTTTTGAGTTTATCAGACATCAGAGCAAAATTATTTAAAGAATTGATCAAAACAATAACAAAAGATGCTGTGGTGCAGTGGTAAAAGCATTCAAAGAACATCAAGTACAGAAGGCTAAGTAGGCTCTTGGGTAGCATGCTTCTGTTACCTGAACAATAAAAAAGGCACATAACCAATACAAATTAACTTTGAACAATTTCTCTGAAAATTTGCTGTTGATATTGTTTGAATTTCAGCATTCCAAGAAGAATAAGTTTGACCTGAACCATCCTTCCATCCAACGAGTCATAAAACAGACGCATCCACCGTTGCCACCATCCCCTAGTTCGACCCCAGCAAGCACAATTAGCGAGATCACTCCTGGCATTAGCGATGCCGCTTTGGCAGCAGTAGTAGAGGAAACAATGGATACAGGCAGTCGACCAGAAACTCCACAGACCCCGATGTTGAACGGTGATATATCGGAGCTGCTTAGTAGTTGCTCTACGCCAGATTCAGAGAAATTGAGTTTGAGTGATGACTTGCCTGTTTTGCCTGGTGTTAAGGGACCGAGAAATACTGGCGAGGTAGGTCAAGTCATCATTTGATTGCAAGAAAGTCGTATCTGCAATAGCTGCCATTTGTCATTAATTTTTGACTGCACACTGTATAATCTCCAGTCTTGGTCAGTGGCTTTTGAAATGATTAGGTGATGGAAGAACCAATTCAAGATCCACTGACATATGGCAGAGACATTTTGAGGGATTTGTGAAATTCTAGTGACTAGGTGTTAAAAATATAATGCAAGGCAGCCATTGCAGATTAGACTTTCTTGCACTCACATGACGATTCTTTGCTGCACAAGATAAAACTTTTAATGCACCTTTGAAGCATCCGCATATACGTCAAACAATAATTTATTCAACAGTGAAAACAGAAATCCAGATTGCAGGGCCCCATTGTTTGTAACTATAACCTCTACCCTGGATTTTTGTTTACATTGTCTAAGGTTTACACACTGCAGTATAGAGCACAAGCACAGTGAAGCAGCCAAATTCCATTCACTACTGTGTAGCCCATTCAGTTAACAAAGCAAGACTTAAAGCAGGCCTTCTCGAATGGTTCCCCGTGGGCCAAATCTGACCCGTGCCAATATAAAAATTGCTAATTAGAGTGCAAAATTCACTGATAATGAAAAATATTAACACTAACTGAAATTTTGAATTGAAAATTTTAATAAATTCAAATTATATAATTGTGAAAACTGATTTCTTACTCTGCCATAAAACAACTACAGACATAAAGAAAAACAAAGGAATTATGTGTTGTTTGATGCCAAAACCTCTTCAGCAGGTCACTCATTTCCATTTTAACAGCTTTGTGTATATTGCAGAATATTTCAAGTGAAATTGTGTTACAATTGTAACATGTTTTATAGGACTTGAAATTTATAATCTATTTTACTCGCAAAAAGAAGGCAATTTTGCAAATGAGTCACATGTCGGGTGGATGTAAGAGGTTTTGGAAACAAGCTTTTTACAGGTCCTTTGCCAAACCCCAAACTATAAGTTGTGCCACTTTTCAACAGAATATATAAGATTACCTAATGTGATGTATACAAGTAAAACATGAACAATTGTTACTTTTCATAACAGAATACATTTGGTGTAGGTCCTCCTTTGCCAACGCCTAAACCAGTAGTACCACAAGCATCTTCGGAAGATGGCTCCAGATTTCATGTCAAGAAAAGGATTATTGTTGGAAATGTTTCCAAGTAAGTTGAAATTCATTTACAAATTGAAACAATGTAGGCAAGCTATGATAAGAAATATCTTTCATCTACCACACAGCATAAATGAGTGAACAGTTTACTCATCTAGAATTGGAACCTTGAGCATTAACAGACATCATGCTATACCAACAGAGCTTTTGAGTCATCTGTGGAAGAGCAGTCAATATTGAAATCAGAATGTCTTCAGTTGTAACCCTGTTCCTCTTTCCTTTTCTCTTCCAAGAAGATTCTAAATCCTCATTACCATAATAGAGGGTTGAGTGTGATGCTATTGATGCTAGTGCCCATAGATTTAAATCCTAGGTTTATGCTCTGGTTAGATAGGTTAAAATAATATATAATTATCTATACACAGCATAATAATACGCAATGTCTGTCTGTGTGTCTGTCTGTCTGTCCATCTATTTTCTCGGAGATGGTAGGTCGCAAGCTCTTTAAACTTGGTGAGTGGGTGCAACTTGGTCCAAGGAGGATCGAGTTTGTGTTTTTGAGGGGGTCTGGTAAGGTCATCCAAGGTCAAAGGTCACCTAGAGGTCAAATCTTAAAATTGTCTGAAAAGTTGACCTGTGGTCATCCCAGGTCATTGTGAGGTCATGGCCATAACTCCAGAACCCTTGGTCCTACCTGGACCAGATTTGGACCATGTATAGCAATTGGCCCCAGTGTATTATAGGGGAGGTCCGGTGGGAGTCATCCAAGGTCAAAGGTCAATCTGAGGTCAAATCTTAGAATTGTCCAAAAATTTGACCTGAGGTCATCCCAGGTCATTTCGAGGTCATGGCCATAACTCCTGAACCCTTGACCCTGCCTGGACCATGAATAGCAATTGGTCCCCTTGAACCATGGGCAGCTCTTTGCTCAAGGTCAAGATCAAAAGGTCATCCAAACACAAAATAATCTAAACATTCATCCAAGGTCCTCTGAGGTTATTTTACCACCACAACTATGCACGGGCCCTCTAGTAAATAATAGTGAAAAATTACTGCCCATCTAAAGGATGGTCTAATTACATTTATCTCTGACAGTCTGGTCCAAAGTCCAGAGATTTCAGAGAATTTTTTGATGTGTATCCAAGAAAAGAAGATGTGCATGGTCCCCCTCCTTCCAATCTCTACAAGAGCAGGTAAAATCAGACAGACATTACAGCATCAACCTGTAAATTGGACTTCACCAATGACTGAGAAACTGTTCAGATATGGAAAATCTTGATGAAATATGTCCATCTTGTAGAAAGTCTGGTTTAATGAATACCATGCACCATTAGACAAAATTGGGGTGCATGATCAGCCCATCACAGCCTTGCTCTTTAAATGAAGCCCAGCTTAAGTTGTGCTAGCCATTTCAAGGAGCCACTGACCCAAGACTGGATATTATACAATGTGTGATGTAAATTTATGACAAATGGCAGCTATTGCAGATACGACTTTCTTGCACTCACATGACGATTTTTTATTTTTAGTATTTCATACCTGTCATTTTTTATAGTTAGCCTGAAGAACAGTGGCGTAGCTAGAGGCCCCCCCCCCCCATTACTGACATCCGTCGGTTAAAAAAGCGCCCGTCGGTAAAGTTGAGCCAGCCTGCCGAGCGGTGATACCACATAAATAGTTGATCGGTCCGGGAGGCCGTAGGCTGCCTGCCAATCTTCAAAACCCCTAGTACCTCAATTTGATACCCTTGCTGGAATAAGGGACTGTTCACAAACACTTATAAGGGGTGCCTGATGCAAAAAAAATAATCACAGAAAATTTTTGGACACCCCCCTCCCCCCACCTGGAAAATTCAAGGGGCCCCTTTTTTGCGACAAAAATTAGTGGTCAACCCCATAGAAAAATATGTAAACTCAATTTTTACGGAAATTTTTGTTGTAATTTTTTT
>JXSR01S075486.1:1993-12830 GCA_000969725.1 Ophiothrix spiculata | reverse complement strand
ATGTGTTACCCCATATGGTGATGCTATAATTTAGATAAGGTAAGACCAAAGTACAGTATAAAGTATGTAATACTTTGGCTGGGACAAAATGTTTCAATTTGTTAATGACACCTATATTTCTAGATACAGTTAATCAGGTTCCAACATCAAAAACATTAGAAAAAGGTGGTAAAAACTAAGATAAAAATCATCTCTCTGTCCAAGTTTTACTCAGTACAAAAACTTTAAACTTGATTTTCTCAGAGCTATAGCTTTCCAAATCAGCCCGATGCCTTTTACCAATTTGGATGTAACTTTGCGACCAAACATCCAACAACCAAAAGCAAGGTATCATTTTAAAGCCTAAAATCTCAGCCTTTAGATCACACCAAAATATCAGTATTGATTTTGGGACCCTTAAGGTACCTTTCAATATGGCGGGTCACATTTGTGTCCCACCATATCGAAAGATACAAAGTTACAGTTGTTGGTAGTGGCATGGATTGTGTTACTGCATTCATTTAATTGGAACAATCAAACTTTCAATTCAGAGTGGTATATTTTTACCATCACACTCATAAGCAGTTAATATTTGTATACTATTATATTATTTCAGGGAGCCACCTTTTCATCTGACTCGTAGAGGCTGGGGAGAGTTCCCAATCCGAGTGCAGTTACACTTTGTTGATCCACGCAATAAGAAAGTGGACATCATCCACCACCTCAAAGTAAGTTGTCAAATTCTGTCAAAGCACGGAGGTATTTTTTTGTTGTTGGGAAAGGCTTTTACGGCGGGAATTCATAACAATTGGTAGATTTTAATGTGTGTATAAATCGACAGCCTTCAGAAAGGCTCTTTCCAGAGCCACCACAATCTCAAAGAGGTGATCTGCTTTTAACACTGTTGGCAAGGGAAGTCTTCAGTGAATGGCTCATGCAAGTCATCAGCGGGAAGTGACGGTCCACATGTCTTTATAATAATATTTGTCCTTAAGAAGTCAGAGCTATTCCTGACGAAAGCTTGACAGTTCAAAACTTGTCCGACGGCGAACCCGTTAAAATTTACCAATTGTAAAGAGGTATTTATTTGCACTCATTGTGCAAAACCGATTATTTTGTAAAAGAAAACACATTAATAACCAGAGTATTGCTATCCAATCTTTAGTAATGTGGCAGGTTTGTGCCTTCTTCAGGTTGTTGGTAGGCGCCTAACAGGTAAACAAAGTAAACCTCCAAAAAAGAGGGGATCATTCAGGACTGAGTTAAAACAAGAACACTCCGCACTCAAGATGTGATAAAAGTAGAGGGAAAAAATGAGTCATTGGGGAAATTTCAGTTTAAAAATGGAGGGCCGACCCTACTGGTTCATCATAACAATGCCATATCGCCAGACTCTACACAGCTTTTGAACTTCATAATAAAAGCTGCCATTTAAACTTAAAATTTCATGTTATGATTTTGGAGCATAATACCTTGCCCTTAAAAAAGGGGCAGAATTTTCAGTACTGATAAAAACCAGCTATTATTTTTGACCAACAATACTGGAATGTTGACCGAAAGTAATCAAAACGGATATTAAACATTATTTTTGACCAAGAATATCGGAATATTAACATAAATTTAACAAAACTAATAATATTAATAATAATAATATATTTATAAAGCGCCTTACAACAAGTTCTCAAAGCGCTTTACAATAAACAATAACAAAAGAAACATTATATACAAAGGAACAAGTTAGCAAAATGACAAAAGAAGTGCACAACAGACACAAAAGAAATAACAGACAAGCAAAACTAAATAAAGTTGTGCACCTCTCATATGCCAGAATGCAATAAAAACAATCTATGAACATTATTTTAAAAGTTCACTATTATGCAGGTCTAAATATATGAGTCTTTAGCTGCTTTTTGAACTGGTTAAAAGATGACATTGTACGAAGACAAGAGGGTAAATTGTTCCAGACTATTGGGGCAGTAATTGAAAAAGTTCTGTCTGTGTAGTAATTAGTATTTCCAGCAGGCAGGACATCAAGACGATTTGTAGCAGTGGAGCGCAACTCCCTCCCAGGATTGTATTTAGTGACGAGATCGCTGATGTAAGATGGGGCCATGTTATTTAAGGCTTTAAAAGTGAGAAGAGCTATTTTATATTGCAGCCGCTGACGTACAGGAAGCCAATGTAGCTCACATAAAACTGGTGTCATATGGTCACGTTTTGAACACCGCGATAATATGTATAAACTGGTACATAATTAAAATTTTCATCAGGAAATTCCAGAAGAAAAGAAAACTCACGTTTTCCAAAATACTGGTACATGTTTAGTATTTTTGACCAATAATACTTGAATACAAAAACTTAAACTAGAACTGGACAATTAGAAATGTAAAAAAATTAGTAAAACATTTTACTTGTATCAAATTTTTGTTGAGAATTGAAAATTAGATCTTTCTAAATCGTCTGTGTGCGCTTTTGATTATTTTTGGGTGTGTGAGTGTTTTGGTTTTTTTTGCTTGTCAGTTTTTAAAGTTACATCAGTTCGGCGGAACTCATAATTCGGATACGTATACGAATTTAGATACTCGGTATCAAAATTCTGATACCCGTGTCTGAATTTGGATTAAAATCAGCTGAAACGGGATATCAGCTGAAATTAATATTCAGCTTCGCCGCGCACCATGTTCGGCGGAACTCATAATTCGGATACGTATACGAATTTAGATACTCGGTATCAAAATTCTGATACCCGTGTCTGAATTTGGATTAAAATCAGCTGAAACGGGATATCAGCTGAAATTAATATTCAGCTTCGCCGCGCACCATACTCGTATGTATAAACGTCAATAGCATTATCATCATTTGTCATCTAAATTCTAAGAAAGTTTTGGCCAAACTATTTTGCCTTCTGTGATGAGGAGCTATCAGGACATGTTTCGAAGCTGTTCCGCTGGAATTGGACAGATGGAAATGACATTTGCATTTATCAGAGATGCAAGAAAGATGTTCTACATGTACTTGCCAGCTTGCGCTATCGATTTGTTTCCTGTGCCACGACAGGCGTATCAGAATTCAGATACCTCTCCATATCCTAATTCTGATACGGGTACCACAATTTGGATACAAAATGTACGTGGGGATCCAAATTCAGATACGTATCTGAATTGTGAGTTCCGCCGAACTGACATAAAAAAGGGTAACATTTTGGGTGTACCTTTTGGGCTTCATTTGTCGGTTGCCCCTCCTCCTAACAATAAAACCTGACACCGCACCTGACTGAAAATCAATGACACACAGAATTACTTGAGCATTTATGATAAATATTAATATTATGATAATGACTTTTTATGAGTGTTGTGAAAACAGTTTCAGTGACAATTGCTTTGGGTTTCATTTCAGTTGGATAGAACATACACAGGTCTGCAGACGTTGGGAGCTGAGACGGTGAGTCACATACAAATCGTTATGTGAGTACAAGATACAAGTCGTATCTGCAATGGCTGCCTTAAGTTACTTTTATTAAACACCCAGTCACTAGAATGTGAAAAATCACATGAAATTTTCCTGCCATATGTCAGTGGCTCTTGAAATGGTTCTTCAGGTGACACCATCACCTGAAGAACCATTTCAAGAACCACTGACCCAAGACGGGAGATTATACAGTGTACAATCCAAACTAATAACAAATGGCAGCTATTGCAGATACAACTTTCTTGCAATCACATGACGAAATGCATTACTGCCCAACAAAGTAAAAACGCAGTATGTGCAAGGCAGATATATTGCAAGCTACTTCCTTTTCCCTGGGATAATTCCTACAGAAATGAGCAGACGATCAATTCCCTTTCAAAACTAAAGGCATTATCTACTATATAAAACACATGTACATACAGCCTTCTAGCATAGGACTGGATTGAAAAGAAATTGCATGCCAACAAGATGTATCTGCTATGCTTTATTAGTGCACATACGGCGTTTTTGCTTTGTGGGCCAGATTATGCAAATTGAGGGATATTCCTCGTCAGCATTCCACACATTCCAGAATGAGTTCTTTTCAACATACTTTTTCCATCAGCGGAAAATGTATCTACGAGTATGTCACATTTTTTGCCGTGTTATTAAGACCTTGTGATGTCATAAATTGTGAGTCCATTGCCCACGGCTGTTTGATCCTATAGAAATAGTGCTAATGTTTTACCAAATGCATATTATTGGTGGCGCTATTGATATAAATTAAGTTTCGGGATTGGTAGAATCCATGAACCCTAATTTTGACATTTGATACATGGATACGGTAGAGGAGACCAAAAATAAATTTTATTCATACTAAATTCTAATACTAAATACTTAATTTATACATTATGCATAAAATTAATTCCAAAAATTAACAGCGCCACCTATAATGATATTGCAAAATATGGGCCGAAAATGTGTATTTTGATCCAAAATGACCATCTTTTAAGAAAATACGAGAAATTAAATTATGCAAACAACTTTGACTGTACCAACACCTAATTCCAGAAATAATTAAAAGACTTTCAGGACATTAATTTCTTGTAAGAGTAGTTTTATGTCAAAACCTTAATAAATGAGCGCATCAAACAGCCGTGTGACACTTTCATGAACTTCGATGCTTTCAAGAATATCTAGCCCAGAAATTCTCAACTAGCAGTACGCGCAACAAATTTGGCACTTTGACAAATACTGATTGGCGCTTTGACACTCTCTACAACAAAGAGATACATTAGGAGTACGCTGAGAAATGGGCAAGTTTGGCTATTCCCCTACAATTTTCTCATTTTGTGGCACATTGTGAGGACTAGTTGAGAACCCCTGCTCTAGACCAATTGATTTCTTGTCTGAGTAGTAACTGTGAAGTTTCTTGCAAATTTTTGAATAGTCCGAGTTTGTACTAACTTCCATTTTGATATTTGAAATTAAACCAGCTATTTAACCCTACATCACATTCCACTATTTTTTGAAAGGGAGAGAAATCTGTGTTTTATAAACGGCATCAGAGGTCGATGTTTATTTACAATGCTAAAGCTGCATGCATTATTGTTCATAATGCAAGGACAGGAGGTTTATGAAATACCATTTATGTATACAAGTATGCAAAACTAGACATTTAAAAGTGTAGCTTCTCTTTTAGAGCTTTTTATGAAAACCCTGAAACAAATTGAAGAACATTTTTTACAACTTTCAAAACAAGTAACACTCTTAATTGCTCTCTGAGCTCAACCCGTTTTATTGTCTCGCCTGAAAATTTTTCAGGAAGAGATATACCATTCCTTAAAACTGTCCGCCGTCCGCATTTCTTGTCCGGAACAAATCTCTGAAACCGTATGCCCTATGTAGATGATATTTAGTGAGTGGGAAAGGTTGAAGCTGAACTGGCGCTGCGTACAATTTGAACGCAAACTATGCATATAAAGCACCTAATTTGCATAATTTATGCGTAATTTTTAATTTTAAGTATATCTCCTAAACCGTAAGGGCTATGGTAATGAAACTTGGTGACATGAAGGGGTTCGGGATTAGCACTCGCGACGCGCCTTTTTCGGGCGTGCGGTGAAGATCATTCAAGGTCAAAAGGTCATTTGAGGTCAAATTTTTAAAATTGTTCAAAAAGTTGACCTGAGGTCATCCGAGGTTATTTTGAGGTCAAGCTCATAACTCATTAACCCCTGACCCCACTTGGATTAAACTTAGACCATAGAAAGTATTTGACACAAGGTCAAGGTCAGTCAAGGTCAAAAGGTAATCTGAGGTCAAATTTTCAAAATTGTTTAAAAAGTTGACATGATATCATCTGAGGTCATGTTGAGGTCAAGCTCATAACTCATAAACCCCTGACCCCACATGGATTTAACTTAGACCATAAAAAGTATTTGACACAAGGTCAAGGTCAGTCAAGGTCATCTGAGGTCAAATTTTTGAAATTGTTCAAAAAGTTGACATGATTTCATCCGAGGTCATGTTGAGGTCAAGGTCATAATTCATGAACACCTGACCCCACATGGATTAAACTTATTCCATAAAAAGTACTTGACCCAACGTCACTCCTACCCTATCCTACTCCACCCCACAACTGAATGATGATTACGTAGGCGGTCGATACGCAGGCGAGACTACTGGTTCGCGAACCATCTTGTTAAACAAATGGTCCTTTTTAGAAAAGCATATTTGGTTATTTGTGAAAACAGTGTTTCTAGTTGTTAATCTTATAAATATCTTGTTTCTTCGTCTGTGATGGTTGAATTGTTTCTCTTTTAAAGGAGCATGGATGGTACGATTGCTTGAGATTTGGTACCAAATTATTGCTCATATGTTTCTCATAACCCATGTGAAATTTTACGTCTGAATTATGTTCCGTTTTGGAGATATATATGAAAATGTATCTAATTATGGTAACCATAATCAACTTTACACAGTAACGTATACACAGCTCTGAAATACAAAATTGCCTGTAAAATTAAAACGGTTTGACCGATTTTGCTGAAATCTTGAACTTACGACTTCTTTAGAGGTCATCTTTCATATGACATTGAAAACTAAATTTTGAAAAATCGGACCAAGCTCCTTTAATATATATCAAATTGAATTTATAAGCTTTGTTTGATCTTTTAAGTGGTAAATCCATCTAAGATACACATTTTAGAATTTAAAATACTGGACATACTAGTCATACCACCATCTCAGGGTGATATTGAAAATGAATTCTCTTTAGATTCAAATTTATTCAAATATCAAACAATAATATACATATCAAACACATAAGATAAAACACACTGATATTGAGGACATAATTGGAAGGCCAAGGAGTCCTGAAGTGATTATGCCCAATATAACAAAGTATACAAAAAACAGTCTGCAAAAGAAAACGAAAATAACACAAGACAATGCCCCAAAACATAGGTTATAATTTAAAAGTGATTTCAACGTAAAGAGACACCCACCCCAGAATTTGTACCACCACCAAATAGTCAAATTCAACCTTTGCCACCTCTTTTAATTCTAATTCTGTTTAGACTTATTATTATTATTGTATGAACTTGTTTCAGATTGTTGATGTTGAGTTGGATCGTTACCTGTTTGATGAATCTGGCCAGCCAGTATCTCGCCCTTCCACACCAACAGTGACCAGTGTCAAGTACAAAGAAGGCTGCAAACCGGAGCCAACGTCACCCGGGGCAAATGTTATGATGCCAACTACACCAAGCATACTAGTACCTGACATAGCAACAACACCCTTGGCAAATTTAGAACAATCTCGAGCACAAAGTCCCGCAATCCAAGATAGTCGTAAAGACACACCCACCCCAGAACTTTTACCACCACCAAATAGTCAAATTCAACCTTTGCCACCTCCAAGCGGTAACGCTACTTTAGGAACCATGTCTATCAAAGAGCAAGATGGCGCTATAACTGGCGTCATCGGAGCAGGCGGTATCAAGACACAACAAGTGAAATCTCTTCCGACTGTAGGACCTCAGCTTGCTGTACAACAACAGCAAGGTGGACGTTTTGTTCGTGTTATGCCTCCACTAGGACCCATAACAAGCCAAGCAAAGTCGGGTGTAATATCACTGAGTAGTTCCACTACTATTGCAAAGACACCAACGTCAGTTGTTACTCAGCCATCGGATGCAGGTGCATCAGTATCCAATATAGTTATCGCTGAAAGCGACACATCGGTTATTACTCCTGATTTCAGTAACCCTGTGGCAGGTGCAATATCACCAACAGCAACGGCAGTTAATGTGGCAGAGGCTGCTGCTTCTACGTCCCCACCAGGAAAAGGAGCACTAGCTGTACGAATTCAAGAAGGGAAGTTAGTTGCTGACGTGTCTCCTACAGCTCAACTTACCACAAGCACGGCGACATCTACCACTGCAACATCATTGGTATCCTCGGCACCTGTTTTACAAACTATGACACAGCTCATTACTCCAGTAACCCAAACTCTCACAAATCCCCCATCTTCAACAGTAGCGCAAATTCCATCGGCAGTGAAACCACTTATTACACAATCTAAAGCTGGCCCAGCGGCTGGTATCAAAGTCATACCAACACGCACCACGCCTTTGAGCTCACCCACTCAAGGCCAAGCATCGTCACTTCCCGTTATTCCTAACCCGCCTCCTGGAACACAGTACTATATAACAGCAAAGTCTACGGATCCTAATTTACAAGGCAAGGTCATTCTTATACCGCAGCAAGTTTTTGCACAAGCTTCTGGACAAAGCGTTCTTGTTGGAAGCAAGGGAGGTAGACCAGGACCTAGTCAAATCCAAGGAAAAGGAGGAGCTGCCCTGAAGCCAACTCCAGCCAGCAAAAATTCTTTTCTTTCTCCAAGCAACGTGTTGATCCTCCCACAAGGCTCAATTGTTCCACCATTACCTCCAGGGAGCATAGTACAAATTCAACAAGTTCCATCACCAAGTAGATCCTCTCAACAAAACCAACCTAAACCGAGACTTGCCGTGCCACAAAAGTCTGCCAGTGCACCTGCCCTTGTTGCCACTCGTGGCCAAGCCCCAAGAGTGGCTGGAGTCCCATCTGGAGGTATTATACAGATTCAGAGAACTGCCGGGCAGGCAACAAGTAAAGTTCTCTCATCTCAGCTAGGAGTAAATCCTGTACCTTCCACAACTGGTGGCATATCACTTCTTCCTGAAAAAGGAACATTAGCTAAAACGCCGTCAGGAGGAGTGGTGTTTGTGCAACGTAGTCCATCTACAGGTAAATTAAATGCACAACCAGTAACTGGGATTTCAGTTGCAGGGCAGTCTGGTATACCACAAAAGGTAGCTCTAGCTGCCCAACTCACTAGCTGTGGAACTCTTAAACCTGGAAGTACTGTCAGCATCATACAGGGACCAGGAAAAGCTGCTGGTCAAACCGTTGTCTTGCAATCCCCTACGGGACTTCCAAAACTGCAGCAAATGAAAACCATTCAGCGTCCCTCACAGCCAATTATTCTGGGTCAAACTAGTACCTTACCTGCTTCTAATGTAGGTCAAGCACCAACCCAAGCTCTTATATCATCCCAAGGCAAAGTTCAACTTGTCAGCGTTGTTCCCTCTGAAAAGAATCCCCAAGAAAAGCAATCGGAAACAGTAGGAACAGATGCAACAGAAGCTTCCAAAATTCCAGGACAGACACCAATGCCTTTGTCACATGAAGTGACCATTGAAACTTCAGAAAGTTCACCTCCTCCAGAAGCAGCAGAGACACAAAGGCAAGGGGATGGAAGTGAAAAAACAGAGCCTATGGATGTTGGAGCATCAGTAAGTGATGGAGCAAGTGATAGCAACAAATACGATGCTGAAAAAGAGGCATCGGTAGCATTGATGAATTTAGCTGCTTCAGAACACATTACTGGTATGACAAAACAAATTGCTGCTTCACCCGCGCCACAAATTGCTGCTTCACCCGCACCACAAATCGAAAACATTGCATCGGTAAGCACGGGTTCTCTCCCAACAGCAGTAGTAACTAGCCATGGCCTGGTGCAAGTTCAAGCTGCAACAGATCTGATATCAAGAACTCCTCAACCAACAACAACAGGACCTGTAGCAACAACAACAACTCCTATCGCTGTGCTGCCCCCGACAACTCCTATCGCTGTGCCTCCCCCGACTGAGTTGATCCACATCAAGCAGGAAGTTCTTTCCCCAGTGAAAGCGGCGTGTAGTGCACCGGTAGTGCTGAATCAACTCGCTACATCTTTGACGTCGTCTATTGCACCAAGAACATTTGTAGTTCCAAGTGCACCTACAACGTTGCTAGCTGCACCGAGTGCATCAACAACAATACTAGCACCAAGTGGAACACTTTTGCGACCTGTGACCTCAAGTGCTACAGTGTCTAGATTATTAGGAACAAGTCCGTCAGCACCGATGTTAAAGCCAAGCACATCAAGTGCCATTGTAGCTGCCGCATTGCCAGGTACCCTTCTTGGTCCGTCTTCAATAGGACAGCAGACAATCATTGTGACCTCAGCTGTGGCACCACAGCAAGAGAAGGCCAAAGTCGTGCAAATTGAGGATCCGTTGCTGGTGGAGTTGCGAAGGAGAAGCAGAGAAGGTCCTGTGAGTGTCTATGCTGTGGAGTCCATGGAGGAATTGATTAAGGCTGTGGTTGAAAAGATCCCGCTGATAAATGAGAAGAGAGGTGAGTACTTTCTACATCGTCATGTGAGTGCAAGAAAGTCGTATCTGCAATGGCTGCCCTAAGTTATATCTATGTTATTCCTTGTCACAACAATGTGAAAAATTCCTCAAAATCTTCCTGTCTTATGTCAGTGGTTCTTGAAATGGTTCTTCAGGTGACGGTGTCACCTGAAGAACCATTTCAAGAACCACTGACCCAAGACTGGAGGTCATGCAGCGTGCAATCCAAATTTACGACGTAAGGTAGCTATTGCAGATACGACTTTCTTGCACTCACATGACTACATTAATACCATAGATTTACAGGAGAGATACCAGGCACGTCGCCATTTTTATTCCTGCATGGAGACAAAATTGGGGGTATTCAGGTTTTTGTCGATGATGCATGGCATCTTGTCATAGTGCGAGAATATTGAAAACACACACACATGCTTTGCGTGCAGGTTGGCATATAATTTGTGTGAAGTATTATTTGTGCATGTTGTCTTTTTGGCGAGAACCGAGTGGACCCAAATACCCCCAATTTGAGCTCCATGACTGACGACGCCATTATATGTGCTGGTATACAAAGTATGGTATCTCCCCTGTAAATCTATGCATAATACAAACAATACTTGCATCTTGGTTCATTCCACCATTTGGTTTAATTTTCTCTCTGTAAACTGAAAATCAAATCCATACAT
>JXSR01S075483.1:19353-30883 GCA_000969725.1 Ophiothrix spiculata | reverse complement strand
TCATCCATCCTTCATCATATATCAGTAGACATGACCACCATCTGAAATACCACCTTCCTGATGCAACAATTGACTCGTACAAATATTCATACTACCCTCGCACAGTCAAGATATGGCAACCAACTACCAGCAGCTGCTGTATGTGCTCCATCAACATCAGCCTTCCGGCAAGTCGCCCTTCCCGCCATTAGAGAGTTGCGGCCGTCTGTTGGTAGCCGTCTTCTTTAGACCCATCCAAGTTTTTAGCTCACCCTTAGTTAGTTTCGATTTGTTTCTTCACTGGTTTTTGCAAATGTATATATCTGCACAAATTGGCTCTGACGCTACACATGCACCTGTCATCCCAGTATAGCTTCGTGTTTAGCTGCAAAGGGATTATTGTACCAAGAACCAAGAACCAAGCAATCGGATCGTGCATGCCCGGTTTGCATGCCGGCAAGAGAAACTGAGTGTCACCCATCATACTCCCAGGAGTCCGGGTCTAATTCCTACACGGAATAAGTCGTAATCAATGATTTATTAATCGCACATGTACAAGTACGTTCTATACAATTGAATAGCAGCTAGGACACTCAGTCACACGGACGCTGTATTTCATAAAGTTACACCGGGATTTATGCCCGGATTTGTGATTTTGCTATTTTCATAAGACAGCGACATTCTAAAATATCTCGGAAAATTTTAGTGTGTTGCGCCCTCTCTAACAGGTGTAATGAGATCAGCGATCCACTTGACACCTGTTCTACGATAATTCTTCCTCCCAGTTGAGCATGTTTATCTAGGGCTTCGGCTAGCCAAATCGCTAGCTAACATATCAAATCAAAACCTGGAATTATATAGCCATTGGAATTTATCCATTTCATTCGATGTAAGTTGTACTTATTTATTTATCCTCTATTATTGTCTGTTTAGTTGATGTTTGTGTCCGGGGTTTGTGTACAGTGACTGTTAGTACAGTAACAGCTGGATATTATTGCATTGACATTGCATTGCATGGATGCGGTGCATGTGCTGTATTGTCACTGTGTACTCGATTGAGTGAACAGCTAGCATGGTGTTTTAATAGTATGGTGAGACAAAAATATGCAGGCATGCACATAATCCCTTGCTTGATCATGTTGATTTGGACCTAAAGGCACTTTTGGAATTAAAAGAGGGGCGCCGTAGATTATAAAAGGTTCTTCAACGGTAGGCTATGCGAGTCTTTTTTTGGTCGTTCACCTCACACACACTGTTGAAGCAAAGAGACGTGTAGGTAAATAGACAGTGAGCAAAGCAAAAGTGATTCGCCCCAAAATCTCTTTTACCAATACCATATGTCTTCATTTGCTACGGTCAACCAACTGAATTTATGTGAATGTCCCGTCTGTTGCAATTATTTGCAATCAATCAATATACACTGTACTTGCATGACATGCATACCCCATGAAGGAATCTATTCGTACAGGGGACCTATTATATTACCCGAAATTACTGGCAGTGGTATTGGTACCATTGGTACTTGAACTTGAACTGAGCCTATTGTTGGAATGGGCATCTTAGGGGAGCAAAATAGGAGGCTTGAAAAGGGGCTCATACCCATACCTTCCATCAATGTAAGTGACCCAACCCTGGGATGTAACCATGGTAACCATGTAAAAAAATGTCTTTGTTTCGTACGGCGTAATTTTCATAGATTTAATAAAAATAAGTTTGGAGGGTATTTATGTCTTCCAAAAACAAACCCAATATGCTAAAAAAAAAGTCATGGTTGACAGGGGGCGCTTCATTTTAACATCATCATCATCATCTGTCAACTGCGTCTACAAGCTTTCTCCAGCCACAACGATCCTGTGCTAAATCAGACAGTTTGTCAGGGCTCATCATGTTGTCTGTGTCTCCCAACAGGTATTGGATGTATCTGAGAAAAAGGGTTCGCTGCCTTCCTGGTTTTCTTTTTCCATGTGGTGGTATATACAGTGCATACTCCATTTTAACACTCTATAGAAAATATATAGATATGAGAGAATGATTGCTTTCCATCTTAGTCTGATGTCAGTGGTGATGTGTACAAATTGAATGTTAATTATTCAGTACATGTAGTTTGCTTAGTAGTTTCCAATGTCAACATTGCTTTCAAGGATACATGATAATCAACAAGTGTCTAGGCAATCAGCAAACTAATTGGGACTGGACAAGCAATATTAACATTTTCATCAATATAATATCCAGGGCTTCGGTAACGCGGCCGCGTCGTTCCCAGAAAAAAGCTTGAAGTCCCCAGAAAAAAATTGGTAAGCTTTTAAATTGAATAAACAATTTCTGGAGACAGATGATTTTTCTGGCAGTATTGAATGATGAAATACAAATAAATGAGCCAAATTTTGGGGTGAATGTCAAATTACTGTAAAAAACATGTGATTTTTTAGAGCGATTCATGCATTTTTTCATAAATCTCACAGAAGATTCTCATCAGCACTATAAAAGTTCCCAGAAAGGTTTACTTTTTTTCTATACCCTGATAATATCATGAATGTAGGACATTACTAACCCTAACACTTTTGACCACTTCTTCGTTTAAAAACTATCTCCTCGGAAATTTGCAAGTCAAAAATCATGGGTTCCCCCCTGGATTCGAACCCGGGACCCCCCGCTTCCCGGTCCAAGTATCACTATGTCAAGCCAATGAGTAGGCGCTGCCATGGCAGCGATTTCGTGACCATAGCTGACTCGGGTCTATGACGTATTTGGACTTAGGCGAATTTCTTAACTTTGTGGAATGGGATATTGTGAGATTCAGTGGGGTTAAGGTTAGTATAGACCCATATGTACGCATTACTAACCCTAACACTTTTGACCACTTCTTCGTTTAAAAACTATCTCCTCGGAAATTTGCAAGTCAAAAATCACGGGTTCCCCCCTGGATTCGAACCCGGGACCCCCCGCTTCCCTGTTCAAGTATCACTATGTCAAGCCAATGAGTAGGCGCTGCCATGGCAGCGATTTCGTGACCATAGCTGACTCGGGTCTATGACGTATTTGGACTTAGGCGAATTTCTTAACTTTGTGGAATGGGATATTGTGAGATTCAGTGGGGTTAGGGTTAGATCACGCTCTAGTTAGAAAACTGAAAATATCATATAGCTATTTCAGTTGTGATGTGTATGTGTACAAAAACTAGATTGCAATTTTAGATGCAAACAAACAGATAGTGATGTATATATGTCCTGGTAAATTTGCTATTCCATAAAAGTAGCTTATGTGGACGAGGGTTAATTTAAATTCCTCCTTCACATAGGCCTAAGTAGGGCCTATTATTTCCCTTTTTCTTTCATTCTTTTTTCTTTTCTTTTCTTTCTTTCTTTTTTTTTTTGCTGCTCAGACCCCGGGGTGCTAGCGCTCCCTCCGCACCCCCTGCATACACCGGTGCATGCTTAGGTACAATCTCGATAGAGAATGACAACACAGAAAACCATACAAGACAAGTGGACCCTTGAACAATTCCATTATTTTGAATTCCTGCACTGTAAAATCATGTGCTTTAATGGATTAATTGCATGCCTGATAATGTGTGACAGGTTTAGACATTATTTGATCATTGTCAGGCTTGTTCAGATGCAAAGTTTTTTACCCAACTAAAAAGGGCCGCGACAGGGGTCTTCATTTTTATGATAAAATTTAAGTGAGAACAACAATCGTTATAATTGATCAATATTCATACACTACGTGTGTCAGTATTAGCCAATCAGAATGCAAGAATACAAAGTACGCTGAGTGCAGTGGAAATTCACAATGCACTGCGCTTGTTGCATTCCAGTTTGTGTGGCGGGCGTTTAGGAATGTTTCATTGTTTTTGTCGGGTGATGATTTATTTAGTCTAAACGTTTTGGACTTTCATGGTCATATAAAGGCCTAACATGTTTATCTTTTCATGAAAGATACATTATTAATTTTCTGTCGTGTATGAATTTGATTTTATGAATTTGCATTCCATTTTGCTCGTAAAATGAGATAAACTCAATGCACTTGCGGTAAATTTTGATTGCTGTCCAATGCACTCTGCCCCTACAATCCTCGTGAATTGGATGCATCAAAATTGACCGTGCGTGCACTGATTTTGTCTCATTTCACTCACGCATTTATTAATCTATAATCATGACTGTTGAAAAAGTCTTGGATAAATTGTCAAATTGACATCACCCGGATTAATATAGAGCCTAGATCCTGGGATTAAGATAACACAACCTTGTGAGAACAACTTAGATTACTGTACTCTAGTTAGCATTAAAGGCATTTTCAAACTTTTTGAGATTTTGGTACCAAAATATTGCTCAAATTTTTCTCATAACCCATGTGAAATTTCACGGCTGAGTTATATTCTGTTTTGGAGATATGTATGAAAATGTGTCTTATTATGGTAACCATAATTAATTTCATGCAGTAATGTATAGGCGGCTCTGAAATATAAAATTGACCATAAAATCAAAACGGTTGGACCGATTCAGCTGAAATTTGAAACCTAGACTTCTTGAGTGGTCATCTTTCATATGACATTGAAAACTAAATTTTGAAAAATCGGACCAAGCTCCTTTAAGGGTAAGCGGACCTTTTGTAGGATTTTTGTAGTAACTAAATTTTGCTGTTTCATCAGGTTCCTGATATGTAGGTCTATATAGTTAGTTGCATCAGCATGGCCATGATTGCATTTATTATATTGTTGCTGCCTACAATGGTAGTCAAAACAGAAAAAAGTAGTGTGAATGATTTTATATCAGTTTTGGAATTATGAAATTGGACCGTTTGTAAGTTTAAAGTTTACTTGTATCAAAATAGTGAAATCACCCTATAAGCTAGCGGAATTTGTCAAATGACATGACAGCATAGTTCCGCTGCTACTACCGGGTTGCGAAACTCTCTTGGCACTAGTTGTGATCAGGATAACCAGTGATATTAGTCATGTTAAAAGATAAGTGAGAACAGCAAAAAATTCTTGTGGAATGTTGTAAAAAAGATTCCTCAAGTGAAAGTCTACATGTGAACACAACTAATGTCAATGTGTAGCTCTTGTGAAATTTATGTGGGGGTGTGTATTCAAGTGAACACATTTATCTGTTAAGACCTAATAAAACAATTTATGATTTCAAGGTGAAGATTTAATCTTGTGAAAAAAACAATTGCCAAATTTATATTTGTACATTTGAAATCATGAAATTAGGTAGGCCTATATAAGACATGTATTGGGTTATATAGCAGCCTTCGCATGTAGGTAAAGTTTGGCAAACTGTGGCATCATTCCAATGTTATACATTTCAAGAGAGTAAAATCATATGTTTTGATCCTATAAATTTATCAAAAATGACTTGTTTTTTTCATGCAATGAGTATCTACAAGTAGATCTCTGTCTTTACAAGTGTTTAAGCAAGATATATTATAAACAGGTACTAACATCAATGATACAAATTGCTTGTGACTGAATCAGATCCTGATATGTACACCAGGCACTAAAAGAAGGTGGTTTTTCACAGATTTTGGTACTGGTATGGTGATGAGATGGTTTTCATCATAGATGAACCCATCCAATTTGCCTTTAATAATTAGATTTTGTTTTTTGAAAATTTGCTCAAAAACAACCCATTAGTGTAAAATGGGGTGCTCAGTTTTCAGTCCCAATTATTTAATGGTTGAGTTTTTGGTTAAAAGCGTCTAGGTAAAAATGTGTAAATTAATGTTCAAATTTACACCAGAGGTTGTATCATTTTCTTAAACTGATCAGACTTTTACACTTCACCGCACAAAAATATTTGCATTTCGGAGTCCTTCTGTAACGTCTTTCCGTAACAGTGACACGTTTTTTATTTGCACTCGTCTTAAACCTACAAAACCTATTTTGTTCATTTTAAGGTGGATACAAGTATTCACAAGACATCAGAGATTGCAGGAAGTCAAGTTAAAGTAATTATTTTCTTGAAAATTCCACAGCAACATGCAAGCAAAGTTCGAGGTGAAAAGTCATGTCCATTTTGGTGTCCTTCCGTAACAGGCCTAAGGCATAAAAAAAAAAACAAGTTTGTTTCCTGTCGGTGGTCAAAAAACCTAAATGCGAAATGCGGTTTTTTTTCTATTGTTCAAGAGGTGCTAAGGCAAATTTTGATTGAAAATTCGCATGGTTGATGATTTTTTCAGTAAGAAACCTGTCCGGTTTCAAGTTTTTGTTGAAAAGAAAGCACTTCTTTAGTAAAAAATTTGCAATTTTCTCCGTTCTTTTTATCAAATTGGCTGTTTTGATTTTCATTTTCTAAAATATGAAATAAAAAAGTGAAATGCGCAAATAATGACGCCAAAACGAAATGCGCGCGGCGCACGGGAAACAAACTTGTTTCTTTTTTTGGCCTAATAAGTATGCATTACTCATTTAATAACGTAAAACAGTTTTGATCACATTTTCAAGTCACTGAAGCTTCTAAGGTACTACAACATAGTTATGGCATTTGATCATTCAATAAGGTCAAGTCTTTCTGACAGTGTGTGTTTGAAAATTGAAAATTGCTTCCAAATGTCCTTCCGTAAACGATGGAATTGGCCATAATTAGACCAAAAGTAATACATTGTATTTGAAATATTTTTCATTTACCATTCATCCTTGACTAATAAAACCATTGTGTAATGGAGGTCATTTGACCGCCTCCTCAAATCAGCTGAATACAGAAGTACTGGTTTCTTGGTAGTCATCCCGGGGGGGGGGGGGGCTTAGTACAAAAGTGATTTTAACGGGGATGTGCCGCAAACTTGGGTAGCAAAATCAGGCTGTCTGGTATTTCAATGGGTCCTTTTTCTTTGCAAAATGTGGTATTTTGATGGGTCTGTTTTCCAAAATATTTGGATTTTTTTTTTAAATTTCAAACAAAAATCAGAAAATTTTCCCCAAATTAGCATTAATTTTCGGGGAAAATTTCATTTTTTGTATAAACTCGACTCAACATTTTGGGAATTTGGTATATGGATGGGTCCCTTTTCCTATATACATGGGTGGTACTTCAAATTTCCCAACGGCACACCCCTACCAAATCCAAAATTGAGTACTCCCCCCGGGAGTCATCCTTGGTCATCCTTAGTCATAGTAAATTTCAAGAAATATACATGTCAAGGTCGTAATTTGCCGAAATTGATTTTCTGACAGATTCACAATATTTGTGCTTACTTCAAAACACCAGCAACGTTTCATTTCAAGAATATGATTGGAAATATGAAATTAATCTGTATTTTGAAGACAATCAACAGAAAATATAGGACTTACTGATCTTTGAAAACGTTTAAATAAAAACATTATAAGAAATATGAAATATATCTGTATATTTTGAGGACAATCAACAGAAAATATATGGTTACTGAAATCAGTACTGATCTTTGAAATTTGTTTATTTCAGTTTTACTCCTTGACAACCTTTGACAGACCATAACTTGACTTCTGGAAATCGAGTGAAGTTCATGAGGTGCCATTTTAATCTTTATAACATGGTCTTTGCAAAAAATGGCAAGAGGCTGCATTTACGTCTGGTTTGGGATGGACGGTGATATATGTGTCAGTATAATTATTAATTATTAAACATCTGAATTACCACCTATATATAGTCCAAAAAAAAAAAGTCTAGCTATAGTTTCCTGTGACCTGCGCGTATTCCTTATTAACTCTCTCACTCCGGAATTTTATCCCGGGAGGTCAATAAGTCCTCATTTTTTATGAATTTGATCGCAATTTTCAACAAATGTAGCGTCGCCCACAGACTACAATGTAAATGTCAGATATGTTGGTCAACATAAATAACATTCTTGTTTGAATGCTGGTTATTTGCTATTCAGGCTATTGTAAAATTTAAAAATTAATAAAGGGACATCAAATTAGAGTATAAAGGCCTATATATAGTCAGATTTTAAACTCTCTGGTTGGCCCAGGTCAGGAGTACAGATACATATGAAATGGCCAGGTTTCAAAGGTTTTTTTTTTAAGAAATAAAAAAAAAGCTTATGTCATGAAGGGCTTTGTGACAAAAGCAAGTTACTTCACATGTAACATGTGCATAGTAGATTGATTTGCATTTTTGGCATTTTTTAAGGGGGTCTGCACTCTGCAGTGGATTTCATGGAGCATTTTTTTGTGTTTGTTGAAGTTACATGTAAATGTGCTTTCATCCGAAGACAAATGTTTTGTAAATGCTATTTTTACTTCACTACGTGTATATTTGAATTTAGTCAGAGTTAGAACCATGTACCACATAAAATATTAAAGTTTATTATGAGTGAATATTGTTAATATGTAAATTTGCTATAACTTTTTCTGAAAAGTCAGTGTGTCTGAATGAGGTCTCTTTAATTTCCAAAGATATTTAATGAGCTATCTAATTTCTGCCATGGCTTGAAGTTCATCACTTGGGAAATGTATGTGTACTTGGCATGGAGTATACTCTGCGAATCTTGAAGTATGCAACAAGCAGCTGATTAACGCACATAAACCAATATGACCATACAGGGAAATAAATTAGTCCATATTTCTCAAATCATAACAAGGTACGAAATCTTATTGAATATTCAAATGAATTTATTTACAATGTTTGTCTATGTGTTATCAAAAAAATTAGCCCCAAATAATACCAAAATTATGAAGAATTTATGTAAAAATATATTAGTACACGTGATTCAGCCTAATCAATCATTACTAGTCTCTTACACAATATAAAACAACAAGTTCACAATGTTGAAGAATACAAGGGATATGCTATTGATCTAGTAACAGAGTCTGATTTCTTGTTGCATACTTCAAGGTTTATAGAGTATAGACATGTTTGATTGCTCAGATGAAAGGAAAGGACATATCATGAATAGAAGGAAAAAAGGTGGGGCTATTTTTTCTTTGAAAAAAGAAATTAATAAAATGGCAAATATTATGTTCATGTTTATTTTCATCAGGTTCTCCAGAACATTTCATACTTGGGCACTGTCATTTTTCTGATAAATTGCAAATTTGTGCATTTAAATCTAGTTTGATTTGTTCAGATTGATCGGATACGTACATAATGAAGTCTGTAATAATCAGGTTTAAGGGTAAAAAGTATCTGCAAAAATACCACAAAATGCATCTTGATCAAGAGAAGAGATCAACGTCGGCCCAACAGACTTTTTGGGATTTCCAATCTCTTATACAGAAACTCAAATATCGCTAATTTGTTCCATTGAAATACATTGCGTTTTTTTCAAAATTGGCCAACTTCAGAAGCTCACTGTGGTTGTAATCCGAGTACACTTAAGGTTTTAGACACATACCCATAAGGAGATGAATGTTCCTAACATTATTTTATGACAGGTTTCGTAAGTGTACTCCTAATAAACACACAAGGATCATCCGAAGATACCTATTTTTCGCTATCGGGGTATTGCTACCGGGCGAAGTGTAATAATACCGTAAATTAGCAAATTTATCAGTAGCTCTAAAAAACACACGAAAGAATGGAAAAAAAAGAAGAATTGTATCATAGAGAGTGAAAAGTCAAAGTAAATGATTGGATATAACTGAAATAAAAAGAAAAGAAATGAAGAAAAAAAAAGTAAGATAAATGGGCCAAAGCAAGAATCGAACCCGTCTAACACGTCTGACTGATAATTTCGGGGAAATCTAAAATACTAATAGAAATGTGTATTGCGCAAGGCGCAAAATTGGAAACCAAATCGGGGAAATTCTGTTAATTTCTGTTATATTTAGATAAATGATATTATTTAACAAAATATATGGGCTATTTAGGAAGAGTTTGATGAAAAAAAATTAAAGCAAAATGGGTTTGCCAATCGGGCGCAGAGGCTCATGGGCCGATGCATGTGGATATACACATGTATGGTTACCTGAAATTTGTATATTATCAAGAGCATATTTTATATCTGCTGATTATAATAAAAAAATAAATGGAATTCTCAGACCATGGACCATTACAAATGTTCTCTGATGTCAAATCACTATTTTGAGCTGTTATCACAGCATCTCACAGGCCTGTTTACCTGGCAGGCATATGGTAGATTATATCTACCTTTGTCATGGCTTTAAACTGTCTATTGGGGATACTTGAGCTGGGATAGTAGTGGATGTCGTCGTCTGCGTCGGTGTTGTGAAAAGGGTTAACATTTGCCTCTAACTTCTGCATACTTTGATGGATTTCGACCAAACTTGAATCATGGGTGCATCATGGGAATCCGCATTTGTAGGTGGGCTAAAGGTCACATACTAAGGTCAGAGGTCATATGAGGTCAAGTTGCAAAATAGGCTGAAATTGTCAATTTGGCCTCATTTGAAAATTTGAAGTCCGATTGGAACCAAACTTGGTTTATGAATATAATATAAGAACCCTCATATGTTAATATGGTGGAAGGTCACATACCAAGGTCAAAGGTCATATGAGGTCAAGTTATAAAATGGGCTGAAAATGTCAGTTTGGCCTAATTTGAAAAGTTGGAATGGCCAAACTTGGGTTTTGGATATATATAAGAACGTTAGAATAATGTTGATGAGGTCAAAGGTCACATACAATGTAATAAAGATGAAAGGTCACTTGTAAACAATGCATTCCTTCTCCCTAAACATCTAAATTTTTGGGGATCACATTTTTATAAATTGTGTTGAGTCTTCAAAGTTTTAAAAACAAATTAATATTGTAACATAGTTTTTAAAGCAAACAATATTTGTGTTTACAATGTAAATGCCATATGACTGGAGGTAATGACACTGTGTATTGATAGATAACCCTTGTCACATTTACACACTTTGTTGGAGTCTGTTCTCATCATGTATCTGTTCCTCAAGTAGGTTTGCATTTATCCTGCACGATGATGATCATTGTTGAAATCACCTGTTTTAGATTACTGCACAAAGATGATTGCTTTGCTGACCATCCATCATTATCTACATAGAATGTTTCAAATGAGGATACTTAGTGTATCATTTAGTGGCAAACTAGATGTAAATTTTAAGACTATAGCCGCGTTCAGACGGTCGGACATAAGTTGCTTATGACCGGTCATAACTTGTGTCGGTAATATGCCCTAGCATGACTAAAGGACGTAAGTGACATGTTTTACGAAATGCTGTTTTATACTTTATACTACAAACCGGAAATGACGTGGGTCAATATGCTACACGGTAAAAGAAGGTGCAGTAGATAATTCAGGCCATAGGCCTACATTGCAGAGTTGGAAGTGCGAGTTCCCCCCTAGGTTCCGATCATTCCCAGGGCAAGGGTCATGAGTCGATAGAAGAAAGCTGAAGAGCAATTGGGCCAATTAGCAGGTCTAGGGAAATACCGGGAAAAGCTTCCAGGGTGATGTAGATCTGTCACTTGCTTCGACTACCGGGTGCGCGGATTTGTTTTGACCCGGAAGTTGTGTCGGTAAAAGGGTCATCGCCCTTTCGAGTCAGAGTTATGCCCGATATCGCAAATGAACACTCCAGTGACTCCACACGTATTTGTTATTTACCGGTAACAACCGTGGTAGCACTATCATTTTCTACTCCCAA
>JXSR01S075482.1:18381-29078 GCA_000969725.1 Ophiothrix spiculata | reverse complement strand
TGGTTTAAGCGGAGCTGTATATGTACGATGGGGAAACAGGGACTGTCCATCAGCATCGGAGATGACGTATACAGGTAAATATAGTGGGCAATATAAATTTTATATAGTAAACTTACCGTTAGCAGGTAAATGAGTCGAGATAGAGGTAAATGATATGCGCCATTTTCAGAGTTTAATTGATTTTCTTGAGACTTGGATACACTATAATACTAAAATCTATATAAAAGTATAAACGCATTTCCAGAAATGGATTTGCATGCTGGAAATGGTGATGATGTGGGTTTTTGACCAAAATGTGCGATTTGGTTAACAAATTGTGGGAAAATTTTGAATTTGCGGATTCCTTATTTTAATTTTATGTCGTAACAACAACCGGAAGAGACAAGTTTTTGCCAAAAAATATACGTCACGCAGCGAGAAAGCTACAAAACTACACGAGTATGAAAGCAGCATCATTGGGGCAGTCTACACGGAGTGTAGATCCAGATGCATGCGCATCTAGGAGATCCATCTCTATAGACCGCTTACACATACGCACGTACGTAGAGTGCTGTAAAGCAGACCCGGATCCGACGCCCGTCTGATCACAGTCTACTGCCAAGTGGATTTACACTCCCATGTGTAGATTGCCCCATTGTCCGCCTCTTCCTTTAATTTACCCTTATGTAGTTGTCAGTTTTGTATTTTTGTCGCTTTGAAAATTGAATCCATTTCAACTTGAAATATCTTGCCGTTGCAGTAGCGACAAGTATCCTAAAAAAATACGTCATGCAGCGACAAAGCTACAAAGTGTACACGAGTATGAAAGCAGCACAACTGAGCATCTTAGGGTGTGTCCACACAGATGAAGAATATATGTGTACCGCCGCGGCAAAAGGGTCCAGTTGTCGGCTCGTACATGTTGCTCCTTGTAGCATATCTAATGTATGGTATTTGTATACATCAGATATGCTACAATGAGTTACATGTAGGAGTCGACAACTGGACCCTTTTGCCGCGGCGGTACACATATATGTGACCCGTCATATCGAAAGGTACCTTAAGGTCGGCAGAATCAAAATTGATTTTTTGGTCTCATCTGAAAGCTGATATTTTAAGCTTTAAAATGACACCTTGATTTTGGTTATTGGATGTTCGGTTGCGAAGTTACACCCAAATTGGTAAAAGGCATCGGGCTGATTCGGAAAACTATAGTTCTGAGAAAATCGAGTTTAAAGTTTTTGTACTTAGTAAATCTTGAATGGAGAGAGGATTTTTAGCTTGGTTTTTAATACATTTTTCTTATGTTTTGGATGTTGGAACCTGATTAATATGATAGAATACACTTCAATGATAATCTTTCTGATGAAATTAGAAATTTGACCTTGGGCGTTATTTTTGACTATGCTTAGCTTCAATGGCCCGTATCTCGTAATGTACTATGCCGGTATTAAGGTACCTTTCGATATGACGATCCACATAATCGCTCGTGAGCCTCTCACAAGCAAATTCCCAGTGTGAACGCAATTCAATAGATTTGGTGAGATAGCTCATCCTCAGAAAGGTCAATGATGTGAATAGCACGTCTTCATGGTCTTTAGGCGGCACGTAGCTGTATAGCAGTGAGTAAGGGGTTGCAACAAATCAGGCAGAGCTAGGCCTTGTTCCCAGTTCATGACGGAAAGTCTTTCGACACTCTGGAGATTTTGACGCATGTGTGGTGATAGTGACTAGAAGTATTTTGATTCAGGACTCAAGAAACTATTCTGTAAAATAAGTAAAAGGGCATGACTGTTTCCCTTTAGATAGTTTTCACAACGATGGTGGGAGCCCTGATTCAAGTTGTTGTTGTTTTTTTGCGTTATACAATGTCTTATACTTCCGTCATCTTTCAATCATTAGGGGAGGGTGGGTGGGTTGGCCCCCCTTTTGTTTGAACGCTCCTGTATTGGAGAGGTTAAGGTCTAGAAGATTTTCCTGTTAACACAAGATAGATATGTACCCAAGCTAGGTTCTATGTGAATACTAAGACTCTGCGGCATATCGTATTTAAATAATAAAAAAAATACAAAATGTTGTCAATAGGGCCAACTTGCCCCGCATTCGGGGTAAGTTGGCCCACCCAGTGGGGTGGGTTGGCCCCATTTACAAAAAAAGAGTCGTACTCATTTTACCGTGACACAATTCATACATTATGTTTTTTAAGTGAAGCACGGGAATATTCTGCATACATAAATGTCCTTTTGAGATGAAATGCCATAATAAATTAAAACAATATCGATCTTTTAAAAAGATACGTTGTGACCTACAGTGTTATCTGCATGCAATATATGCAATATAGGCCTACCAGTGTCATTTAAGACTCCTTGCGTCTTGTTATACGCATCTATTTACTTGTTTAGAATTAAAATCGTGTTAAAACGTCATAAATTTTATTGTGCTAGAGTTTGAGTAAGTTATCATACCATCTTGGGCAAATTCGCCACAGGGCCAACTTAAAACAAAGGATAAAGTGGATTTGATCCCATGACATGTTGGACATGTACCATAGCTCGTAATCAATAATAATAACTTGGACCAGCGAAGTAATATCTTGACACTAGTACAAAATTACGTTTGCTGAAAAAGTTTACTTAGGTAACTCAAAAACTCGTTTTACTGATAACTCACACAAAGAGATGAGCTGGGTTTTGTAAATTTTATGGTAAATTTGATGCATTATATATGACCAAAATCACCAGTAACATAATTCTTTCTAGGTCCCGTGAGCAGAAACTCGTGGTGGGCCAACCCACCCCGAGGGCCAACCCACCCCACCTTCCCCTACTCAGTAAATTTTGCATGACGATTTTGTCGAGCCCTTCCAAATGACGCAGAAGTTTCCGTCATGAAACGGAAATAAGACACTAGCATATTCCATCTTTAAATTATGGCGTTGTAGATCATTGCTCTTTGGGTAGTATTAAGAGTCTTTTTGCACCACATTAACACTACTTTTTCCTCTTCTTTTTCCTTGTTCATAGGTATCGCTGCAGGAAAGCGCTCGATCGACACCGGTGGTGGATCCAATTATCTATGTCTACCAATGGATCCTGAGTACGATGATTATTCACCAGGGCTCACTTCACAACGGGCATATCTTTATGCTGCCGAATACAGATCTTTTACATTTCCGCAGCACAATGTCAAAAATGATTATGACATACCATGCGCTGTCTGCCATACAATTAGTCGTGGCAGTACCCTAATGATTCCCGCCAAAATGACTTGTCCATCAGGGTGGACGACGGAGTACCGCGGTTTCTTAATGGCAGAATTCCATGCCCAGATAGGTACAACGGAATATATTTGTGTTGATCATGATGCTGAGACGATAACGGGAAGTTCGGGTAATCATCACGGTGGTAGTTTGTACCCAGTTGAGGGACGTTGTAGCCATGGTAATTCACTCTGCTCTCAAGCATATGTTGACGGAGCTGAACTGTCCTGTGTGGTTTGTTCGAAATAGCTGGTGTGTTAAGTATGAGACAAGTAGCTATGAGTTACAGCCTTAAGGGTCAATTTATACTCGGGGCCCCAAACAAAATTTTCGCTACCAAACATTTTGTCGTTATGTCAAAATATAGACAGTCATAGGTGTCAAAAAGGTGTCTACAAATTGATAAGGGTGTCTATTACAATAAAAAAGGTGTCTTAAATACCCAAAAGGTGTGTGTAAAACCCATAACGGTGTCTAAACCCAAAATAGATATGCAACCGGCCCGAAACGGCGTGTGAAGTCAAGGAAGGTGTCTCAAACCAACAACACCTGTGGCCGACCATAGTTTGACGTCACAACAAAATGTTTGATAGCGAAAAAACTGTTTGGAGCCCGAGTATAAATTGACAGTAACTTTCTAGTGAGCTACCAAATATTTGATGCAACAAGTTTTTGTTTGTTATTTTATAATCTGATATATAATGTCAGTGCATTTTGAATAGTAACGGAGGCTTGGTGATGAAAAATCGACACACCACATTTGTATTTTATTTGATGGTTTACAACATGTTATTGTCTTACTGGATTACTCGGCAGCGTTTGATACCATCAATCACCAAATGCTTTTCGACAGATTCCAGACACATTATGGTATATGCGGTACTGCATTAATTTGATGGCGTGTTTCTTACCTTGAAAATCGCAAGCAGGCTATTGTCATCAGTGACTCCATCTCTGATTCCTTCCCCTCTACCTTGGGGTGTGCCTCAAGGCTCGGTACTGGGGCCGTTTGCTCTCATTATGTATTGTGCTCCGTTGAGTGATATCATAAATATGCATAAAGGTATTAATCACGTTATTTACGCAGATGACACACAACTTTTTCTAACTATGCAATCTGCTCATCATCCTAAAGCTATTCATATGTTGGAACTGTGTATTGCAGATGTAAGATCTTGGGCAATACTCAAGTTAAATGACACAGCAACTGAAATAGTTCATTTTCATTCAAAATTCCGATCTAGTACAGTTTTACCACCAATCAACATCGGCGACTCTGACATTACGACATCTTCGTCTGCAAGAGATCTCGGTATTCTTCTTGACAACACCTTGGAATTAAAAGATCATGTTAAAAATGTTTGCCGAAAAGCATCTTTTGGAATATATAAGATTGGCCGTATTCGCAAGTACTTAGATCGTGCCACAACAGAATGCCTTGTTCATGCTTTTGTTTCCTCTCATTTGGATTGCAATAACTCTATTTTGTATGGTATTACTAACAACGCTTTGTCGTCTCTCCAACGTGTGCAGAACTCCGCCGCTCGACTCATTTCATGTACCAAACGTCACTAACATATCTCGCCTATTTTACAGGAGCTTCATTGGTTGACTATACTTAAGCGAATTCCCTTCAAATTATTACTTTTGACTTACAAAGCTATTAATGATCAGTCACCTATCTACATACAGAATCTTATAACTTTATCCGCAAACAAATCTCTTTGCTCTGGATCTCAACTTGCATTAAAACCTGGACCACGTGTAAAACCTTCTTTCTATGGTGAACGTGCAAAATCTGGAACTCCATCCCATACACTACACCGCCCTGGAAGCTTCTCCCGGTATTTCTCTAGACTTGCTTATTGGTCCAATATTCTTCAGCTTTCTTCTATCGATCCATGAACCTTGCCCTGGGAATGATCGGAGCCCAAGGGGGAACTCGCACTTCCATCTCTGCAATGTAGGCCTGCACCTTGCTATAATGATACTCATTGTACATGTACCATTTTTTTATCCCGGGGTTTTATCCTGGGACAATGAAACCTAAAGTTTTATGGTACCAGGTTTCATCCCAAAGTTTCAATAGCATTTTTTCGTGATTTAAAACAATAGCATATGAAATGTTTCTTTGCATTGTTTGTATATTTTATGGCAGTTGAAATAAATATTATTATAAAAGGCATATCATTGCACTGAAAAAATGGCCCAAATTTGACTCATGATGTTGCATTTTCTTTTCTTTCGAATATTATGATACCATTTTTTCATTTTAGGGATCATGTTTTAGTCATCATTGTACCATGTCTAGAACTTGTCTGGTTGTTTGAGATAATATCATCCATAAATAATATGATTATACAATCCTCGACTGAGTATTTTGCTGCAGCCCGCTTGGCAATACAAAGAAAAAAAATTATTCCCCCCCCCTTGCCTGTTTAGGCTATGCTTAATTACGGATGCGTGAGATTGCATGACTATGGTGTTAATGGATTTCACGAGTTAGAATTTTCAAAATCGAAGGCTTTCGTTCCTAGCATGGTATTGATGATATTTTTATCATGAGTCTGTGTAAGAATATAGGCGTGACACAATGTCAAATGGTTTTGCAAAATGCTGTTAATTATAATACGACAATAACCGAGTCTAGGCGAAAAGGGACGGTAAGACCACATGGTAAATAACGAGTGGACATGGCTTTGAAATTCCAAGTTTAAAAGAAAAATAGTCTGTGCAACATTTTATTCATGGCCTGCATTGAAAAAAACCATCCTATTCTATCTGAATTTTCAATCTTTAAAATGTTGCGCAGAACAAATTTTGACATTTTTTCGGTTCATTTTGCCACAGACAGCTTAGAAAATGGCAAAAAGATTGAAGTAAAGTGAATGAAAATAAAATTCAACATTTGAAAAGAAACATCATATTTTCAGCATATTGTCCATTAAATATTTGTTTGTGAGTTCTGCAAATTTAATTTAGTCATTTTTTCAGTATTTAATGCTTTAGTTTCTTTGTAAAAAAATAAAACATGGAAAATCACTCCGTCGACATTTTCCGTAATTGAAACCGGAAGTGGTTTCATTATGACAAATATTGCCTAAAATATAGAATTAAACACCGCGAAAAACATTTCTAGATATTAACCTTCCAGGGCCGGGTGTGCCCATACACCATCCGTTCTGCTGCGTCAACCAAACAATTCAAACATAATGCTTAAGACATTTTTATTCACTGATTGACTTGCTTGCTTGTTTATGTATTTTGTAGTGTATTGTACAGTGTGTCCCATAATAAAGTTATCAAGATTTCAATGCCGTATAATTCAAAAACTGAATTATCCCAGACAATGAAATTTGGTGACAATTATGCCTTATGTCTCCACTTGCTTTGATGCAAAAATGTAGAAAATCCATGCATCAATTTTTCTAGAAGTGAGCGTTTGAACTGAGCTCGAGAAGAGTTTGGACACTTTTCCCAGTTTGGAGAGGTCGTAAAAATCTAGTGTTAATTTTCAGCGGAAGTATGCGAGCAAGGATGTCATCCTTAACCAACATTTCTGTTTTGTTTAACATCTTGCTTCTCCTTGATGAAGCCCTGGAGTCTTAATTAACGTTCAACGGAATGTTAACTCGTCTTCTACCTTCTTTTTGCAGTTCCTTCTGCCCTCTGATACCATAAGCTTTATATTTTCTGACATTTTTAAGATGGGCTACTCGTGCGATGATGATATCTGGCTCCTGGAAATGTTAAATACATCTTTCCATTGTTTCAATGATACCTGCACTTTGCAGATATTGGTCAATCATGATACTCTTTTCTCCATTGACAAATGAGGTGCTATATGTTTGCCTTGAATTACTATATTCCTACAACCACTGCTACCAGGGTACCAGTACTTTAGCGTGCTTTCAAAGGGCCCGCTGAATGATTTTCCTAAACGATTACTTAATAAAATTCATTAAATGATTTTTACATATTAAAAGGAACCAGATTTAAGTTAAAATAATCTTGAAAACAAAAACACTTATAATTGAACAAATATTATCATGGTTATGTCTGTAAAGATGGCGTTATTCATTGCCGGGGAATATTTACACCTTACCCAAACTGGAGTATTTCTCCAAACTGGGAAAAGTGTCCAAACTCCTGTTAAGCTTCAAACGCTCACTTTTAGAAAACCAATTCATGGATTTTCTTTATTTTTGCACAACAGCAAGTCAAGACAGTCGGCATGATTGTCACAAAATTTCATTGTCTGAAATAGTTTGGTTTTTGAATTATGTAGCGTTGAAATCTTGATAACTTCATTCTGGGACACACTGTAGATTTTTGTATAGCGCTTAGGAACCTTTGTATTTTGCGCTCTATAAATGTAGTGTATTATTATTATTATCAAGCATTCGTTATTAATTAGAAGATGCATTGGAAGTAATGCAATACAAAGACTTGTAGCACGTTCACCAACTCCACAGAAACCAACATACTCCAAAACAATGACGGGAACAGAAATTTGCAGTCATCACTGAGAGATTAGAAGGGTTAATGGCTTATTTTGTATATTTTCAGTCACGAAGTACTCATTATGCTCATGAAACTTAAGACAGAATTTGGATAATTCAAATTTGAATGGTCACCTAATAGACTTAGGTGACGTCGAACAGTCCAGGTGTATGTTCACTGTGGTAGCTTTTCCGAAATATGACTACTCTATAAACGTTCACGCCCAATGTTTTTGTTTCTTTACGACCTCGCGTGTTGAAATTGAAATGCTGAATTATCAAACTTTAATAGACCACTTTCGTATGTCCCATTATGCATCTTGAAAGTACCGCAAATAGAGAACTTTTGCGCAACCGACCATATTTTACGTTGTGCGCATTACTTCCAATGCATCCATCTACTTCAAGAGCTTCACTGGTTACCGATTCACAGCCGCATCCAATTCAAACTGTTAACTATCATATTTAAGTGTTTTTTGGACTCATCTAAATCGCCTGCATACATAACAGAACTCATTCAACTGTACACACCAACCCGAAGCGGTTTACGTTCTGCCCAGGATACAAGACTCCTCATTACGCCTCGCACACATACTCTCACTGGTGATAAAGGCTTCTCTGCTGCTGGTCCATTCCTCTGGAATAATCTTCCTCACCATATCCGTCATGCACAATCACTGGCAACCTTCAGATCTCTTTTAAAGACATATTTATTTGATATTTGATTTTTTGGTCTTGTTTTGTTTCATTTTATTCTTGTAAAGCGCTGTGATACCTGTGTTTTCATGTAAGAGCGCTATATAAATGCCTGCATTGTATTGTATATTGTATTGTATGACGTTGTGCGCACAACGAATTAATATGGTCGCTTGCGCAAAAGTTCCCGGATATACGGTACTTTCAGCGTGAAAAGGAAAACAATCTATTGGTTAATAACATCAACTCCTCGCATTTCCTATAGTACCATGTCTTTTCAGATATTCATAACAATATTCAGCAGCAATAGCTCATAACATGAAGGACAAGGCGTCATGTGAGTGCAAGAAAGTCGTAGCTGCAATAGCTGCCATTTGTCATTTATCTGGATTGCACACGATCTAATCTCCAATCTTGGGTCAATGGTTCTTGAAATGGTTCTTCAGGTGACACCGTCACCTGAAGAACCACTGATATAAGACAGGAAATTTGTGAGGGATTGTTTACATTCTTGTGACAAAGTATATCTACTTGCTCCGTGGTCGGACAGTCACGTAAAGCCGTGGGTCCCCTGTGCGAATGCTCCTCCATGGGACGCTGCATACAGTGTATAGCTGGTGAGTCTATAAAATAAACATAACTTAGGGCAGCCATATTTGCAGATACGACTTTCTTGCACTTACATGACGACTTAGGTAGGCCTACTCCCCATCCCTGTTAACTGAACAGAGTAAGGCCTCTATGCTGTAAGTAACCATAAGGGACGCCCTATTATATTTCCAGGGGCAGGAAGGTGGTTTTTTTTTGGAGGGGGGGGGGGGAATTCCCCCTCCATAGGCAGAAAAAAAAATCCCCCTCAACATGGAATAGGAAAAAAGCAGTAATCTCTAGGAATAAAATCGCGAAAAAAATCAATCTTACTTCCTGTTCCTACATTGAAATCAAAATGGTGTGCCCCTAATGTTTAACTATCCATACATGTAAAATTTAAAATCATAATTATGCAAATATGGAAGGTTGGTGTGATAACAAATGTGTTTATTACCATCTAAACTATACTCTATAAACCTTGAAGTATGCAACAAGCAATCAGACTCTGTTACAAGATTCATAGCATATCCCTTGTATTCTACAACATTGTGTACTGGTGGTTTTGTATTGTGTAAGAGACTAGTAATCATTGATTAGGATTGATTAAGGGCAAATGACTGTGTATTAATATATTTTTACATTAATTCATCATATTCTTTCTATTTTTGGGTGCAAATTTTGTTGCTAACACATGGACAAACATTGTATATAAATTCATTTCAATATTCAGCAAGATTTGGTAAGTTCTTATGGTTCCAGAAATACGGACTATTTTACTTCCTCGTATGGTCATATTGGTTTTTGTGCGTTAATCGGATGCTTGTTGCATACTTCAAGATTTACAGAGTATACAGTGTCATATTAATACAGCCAAGTGTAACGTTCCCCAAGGCTCAGTTTTAGGTCCCTTGTTTTGTTGCATATTGCATACTCATCAAATAGTTTTTTCCTTGTTGAAATAGTAATCTTGTTAAATCCAATAAGGTGATCAGCTCATCACCTTATGTCGCTCTTAACCTGGTGTAATGAGACTGAGTGTCCCCCATAACCAGGAGTCCGGGTCTAATTGAACTACACGGAATAAGTAGCACATGTACATGTTCGTTCTACACAATTTAACAGTAGCTAGGACATTTCAGTCACACGGACGCTGTATTTCATTACACCGGCAGATACAAAACGTTTTTGAAACGTTCTTACTTGGTTACAATAATTTATTGATTTTGTTTGTTATAGAACGCGTTTGAAACGTTTTAAATTGGTTTGGGTCAGGTTTGGTTTTAATGAAACCGTGTAAAACGTTATAGAAAAATTAAAAAGAACGTTATGGTTAAAACCTACACTCCTTTACTACGTTTTTAAACATGTTTGCAACGTTTTCTGATCAAAGTAAGACGTTTTTCGAACATCCATAAAACGTTATTTTGCTAACTGGAAAGAATACTATAATTTTAATCAATAGTATCAAAAGTGTTTCACACAGACTCACAATAAGTTTTTCAGGGTTAGCGTAATATATCAATATAATAGTGGTATTCTATTTTGCTAACGTTTCCTTGGACTATTCGTTAAATCTACCACTCAAGTAAGCACTATTGAAACATATCAGTTCGGCGGAACTCACAATTCGGATACGTATCCGAATTCGGATTATTACGCACATTCCGTAT
>JXSR01S075482.1:0-11052 GCA_000969725.1 Ophiothrix spiculata | reverse complement strand
ATAAAACATAACTTTTGTTGTACACTACCGATTGAAATGAAACAAACGGTATCTAAAAGATCAATTCACTGGCTATAAAATTCAATCTTTACATACTTTCTGACTATCCGTTAAACCCAAGAAAATTACACGCAAAGATTGTAATGTTTTTTTTCTGGGACACCCTGTATATCATGATTCGACATACTAACGTATCAGCTATATCGTATCACATAGCTAAAATCTGCAGATACAATAGTATGCTAAATAACGACGAATTCAAACAGCGATGTTATCAATTCATCAGTCGAAGAACTTCACTGTCTGTAAAATTGTCCTAATTGTTGGTAAATTTCACAATAATTATTTGTTTTCCCCGTCTTCCTTGTTTTTTTTTGTCCCCTGGCGAAATGTCTTGCACCAACCAATCGAACTTTTAAAGATTACATGATCATGAATAACTTTTATAAGTATTCACCGTTACCCGAAATTATATGGATCGTTAAGAAATTTGCTCACTCTATCACTAGTCTCTACGCGTAACAATTAATCCACCAATTTTCAAACATGTATGAGTATACGCTGTGGAAGTAGTGACGTCATATATATGATAATTAGCCCAATACGTGCGATCTTGTTCCAAACAAACGTGGTGGGCACTTTTAACACACGTTAAGTCTATGAAGAATAATTTCTACTTTAGTTTTATCACTCTTGAATCCAACATAAGCAAAAAAATAAGCATATAGATTACGGTAATGTCAGACCAGACGGCCGGTCATCCCTGTCATTAATATTCTTTTAGTTTGTGTACATGTACAGAAAGCGAGTGAAAATATGGTCTGATATTTGTGTATACGTACGCCTATTGTATTAATACGTGGGATCAGTGGAACCACTCTGGATGCATGATCATTTGTTTGGAACCAGATCGCACGTGTTGGGTGATTTGCATACATTATGACGTCACTACTTCCACGCGTATTACAAAATGCGTCACATTGAGATCACGCATCTGAAATAACTGATTGGACTAATCTAGCACGTGTTTCCAATGGACCAATGAACCAAAGACCTTCAATGAACAAACGGGCATGATAAAAGAAATGGGCAGTAAGCATCGCACAAAACAATTGCAAATAAATACCAACCAATATTTTTCAGATTTATCATTTCTGCAAATCATTGTTTGAATTACTTTGTGAGCAAACATTTTTGAACGTAAGACCTGAAAAAATGTGTCAACATCTTATATTGATGCAATGACCTCTGACTTAAATACTGATGCAATGACCTCTGACTTATATACTGATGCAATGACCTCTGACCTTCATTCCACATCCGGCTGATTGAGAGACGAGTGTCTTGGCGAAATCTTGAATTTCACTGTCTTCCTCTAACTTCTTCCCTGTGTCTGGAAAAAAAATGTACAACCAATTTGCTTTGAATGAGTATAATGCAACAATTTATTTGCTAACACATTTGCTCGAATTGCTTTCCAGACTACAAGTTTTTTCTAATTACATGTTGACAAGTGTTCTATCTATAGAGCTATCTACGCATCCGGGTAATTTATCTCTTATTCAGACTCAACTTCCCGGATGTAGCATACATCATTAGAGGTCATTGTTCGTAGCGGTTATGATCGTAGTATTGTACTACAGTCGTGACGAACGTAAACAGATCAAACTTTCCTCTTTCCATGTGTTGCGTTCAATCAGTTAAATTGTGATTTTCTAGAGTTAATACTTGTTATATTTTGAAACCAGTATATCAGAAAGGTAATAGAATACAAAGTCTCAAATGATGTGCCAAGATGATCAATTTTTTGAGATTTTTAACCGAAAACTTTTAGCAGATGAACTTAGTCCGCCATTTTGTGGTAGAAACGATATCCGCCATTTTGTGGTAGTTAGTGACGTCAGCGTAGGTCGGTCTATGTTCTGTGACTAATTCTTAGTCACTGAGTGCGTTTTTACTTCCTAATATGGAATTTTGGCCATCCATTATGAGACGATAGATGACAGTGCGTTCAGCGTGAAACGCAATGGAGCCGCGCGTTCAAAATCACGGCGCGATGCAGGTATACGCACACCTCCGGCGCGAACAGCTTTACTGGGTTTGGTATATTTTATGTTTGAATAGGGGTGTACGTTTTTCCAATGTTAATGTTTAAAGTTTTTGGCAATAATTTTCATCGTTTTTTGTTTATAAATGACTCAAATTTGTGACTAAGAATGAGAATAAAAGATGTCGATTTCTTGTTTTGCCTGTCATCTATCGTCTCATAATGGATGGGCGTACATTATTTTTTCGTAATGGGCACCCCCTGCGGGGGCACCCATTACTCAAAATAATGTACGCCCATCCATTATGAGACGATAGATGACAGGCAAAACAAGAAATCTTATCTTTTATTCTCTAAATAAGCTATGATGGACTACCAAGTGATTTAAATTTTCCAGAAGAGTGACACGTAAAGTAGATGGAACATGTTTGTCCCGGCCTTATTCGTCATATTTCTCAAGAGTTTTTTGATCCATGTCACTATTCAAACAATAACTTTATCGGCACTCAATAGGAAGTGTCTGTTCATCATCATCATCCTTCGACTTCCGTCGAGATACATGACACACATCTTTGCCAACTAATATTTATTACACATTGCACTTCCAAGTTCATTGAAGTTCAAGCTATATCTCTACATATGGTACCAGAGTACGTTAAACAGTCCGGTCCAACTGCCCATTTAGGAAAGGTTGCCTGATACGGCAGTATCTCTCCCAATCTGGCAAGCATAATGCCCAGAATGCACTGCGAAGCCTTTTGTCTTTTTAAAAATCTTAGCTGTGAACCAAACGACTCTTTGGTTGGAGTTGATTTTTGGTACACAGTAACAGGTTCATATTTGGAGGGTTTTGACCAGGCGGAACAAATATTGACCAGGAGGAAAGTATTTAAAATAATATAACCGTTTTTAACGGTTTTCTTAATTCAAATTTAAATAAGCAAAACAAACATTGTTTAAGTGTAAAATGTTGAAAACCTTCTTAGAGTGGAGATTTGTTGAAAGAAATATAAGCTCTTATATCTAAGGATATTTCAAATTATAAAATTGAACATTTTTAATAGTTTAGTGCATTGTGGGTACTCATGCTTGTCAGATTGAGAAAGGTGCTGCCGTATCAGGCAACCTTTCCTAAATGGGCAGTTGGACCGGACTGTTAAAGGTCTACAACCTCTGTTTGGACATGGCATGTCCGATATGATTTGGTCCTTGGCTCGAAAGCAGTGACCAGCAAACTCTGTGCCACGGTTGTAGGGATAGGGGGTATATTACCATAAATAATGATACTTAGTTGGATGTTGTTTCCAGGACGTATTTTGGACACGCATTAGTAGCCTGGTGTAGGTGCCATCTAACAACAAGATATATAAACAAGATCCCGGTGTAATAGGACTCACAATCGCCTGATCTTACTGTCCCGGTTGTTAAGTACATATAGGCTAGCAACTCTCACATTAGTTTCACGCTTTATTCCGTTATGGTCTATGGAAAGCGGACTATGATTCCAGGGGGACTTTGATTATTTTCAAACCGGGTTGAAACCCTCGTTTTCTAGGTAAAAATAATTTCGTGAGAATAAATAAAGAATTAACGAACGTCTTACCTCGTGAAACCATATAATAGAGGGTTTGCACGACGCAATACGCACCATACACGCAGACCGTTTCGACGCCATCTTGGTGGAGCGCGGAATAGTTTGTGATGAAATCAATACATCAAATCGGCTGTAACTCGTGATTGACTTCAAATTATGACTTGAAAATAACACTAAATAAATGTACTGTATGTTCTTGTCATCATTAGTTGTGATCTGGTATCTTGATACTGCGAAAAGATTGTAATGTGACGGCCCATGAAAATGGTGATGTGAGTATGATATGACGTCACATGCAAACCCTCTATAATTTATTATATAAAAAATTTGTTTCTCTGATCAACAGTGGCGGCGTTAGGTTAAAATATTATTATGGGGAACGGCTATTTTTTTTTAAATCGAAATTTTTTTGAGAAAAAATAGTCTGAGGAAAATTATGATATTTTGTAATGCGCGCGTAGCGCGGGAAATTTCTGTCAAAATCGGCTAATTACAGCTACAAATTGTTAAAAAGATCTTGAAATGTGCGCAAAAATGGCAAAATTCTTACAAAAAAATAACATGATATCTAAAAATAGCGCACAAATTTTTATGATTATTCATATTTAAATTATAAGAACAAAGGGAAAATTTCAGTTTCCTTTTCTTTTCTTTTCTTTTCTTTTCTTTTTTTTTTTGAAGGGGTCCGTCCCCCTCGTGAAATTTAGCACGCCCCTCCCCCCGCTTCAGCTAGCCGCCTATGCTGATCAACGACTCACAAGCCTTAGCAGTGGGACAAAATTCAAAAGACTAAGATATAAAGTTTACGGTAATGAATCACTAGCAGATAAATATATGTATTCCGCGCTACACTGAATTCGCATAAAGAATGGAAACATAGTTTTGAATACTTTACTCTCAATTAGACAGCATGTGTATTCAATTTCTTGAATCGATATCGTGATGTCAAAATGTACACATTTCTATAGCTGGGGCTGCTTTCAAGAGACTTTCGTCACACTTGCTGATTCCGTATAGACAAAGGAGTACATTTAGCGGTGAGCACCGGAATAATATCCCGATATCAGATGTTTGTAAGGTTTGTGGACTGTCGTTAAAAAAGTGAATAGATTCTACATCAATATAAAGCGCTTCAATACCATGATTGGTAATTTTCAATAGTATACGTACCATAATGCCCGTCGACAACGATCCCGACATACTTTTTGATAGCGTGCCAGTAAAGCAGCCCGTCGTCCCTGTAGTGGTAATTAGGTAGTAGTTCCGGGTCATATACTCCTCTGTTCTTTAGGTCATTAGGAAGGTTTCCCTCTACGTTAAGTCGCCACGTTTTGTACGCTCTGCTGATATTTTCTACAGATCCAACAACGCCACACATGTGGATTTTATCGATGTATCCTCCTATATTTATCAACTTTATAGCGCCGTAGCTTCAAAAAAGTGGACAAATTTCATGGTATATATTTTTATTTTTATTCTACGTTGATGGGATCCGAAGATAACCTTTTTAAGAGATCACGAAAAGTTCGTGTTATGTTACATGAATTGCTTTGACATTTTTATAAAGCCGGGGAAACCCGAAACCCCGAAGTTCCCCTGACAGGATGTAATTCGTCATTCAGTTACATTACTAATTTATATTAGTCACTTGACTAATATACAGTTAGTCCTGCGTCATTTAATTCATCAATTGACGAATTAAAGACGCATTTGATATTCCCTAATTAGTCATGTAATTTATCATTTATCAATTTAACTGATTACAAATTGAATAATTAGAGACGGAAACTATTTTTTAAACATCAAAAAATGTTTTTCATCATTTCAAAGACATTTACAGCATTTTTTCATGAATTATGAAAAAATCACTCCGCTTGACTAATTTTAATTAGTCAAATAAGACACGTTTTTGACTAATTATCGTTTTCAGTGCAAAGGGTGAATATTACAACCGAAGTACCGATAGAATGTGCTCTTCGGAAGCACTTCTAAGTGAAGTGAAATGGTTGTGACGATCTACCTGCAGCGAATCACGAGCGCTTTGTTTCCTATTCGGTCAAAAGGCGCTATATAAATGCCATTATTATTATTATTATTATTCGCTGACGCTATTTAGGAAGCTAGCGTCAGGGACTGATTTATAGATATGCATGAGTTATCTTTATATCCCTATACTTTATAATGGGATAACACCCACTTAATCAATTGTGTGTGGAAGTTTATATTTTCTAGTCCCTTGTGTTGCGCACGCATTGGCAATGAAATCATGAAGCCATGAAATTAATTTGTACCCCGTTGTGATCACTGAGCGTGAATAACTGTAGTCCTTTTGTTCTGATCATTATCATTCGAATTAGTTTTGCCAGAAATAACAACACAGTATAAGCACAATAACAGTTTAACGTATATCCCCGTTAATTTAGCGTGAAAATCGGGCTGTTTTACGCTATTTCCAATTCAAGCGGTAATATCCACCGCTACATTTAACGTTTGCGTTCTCCATGAGAGAAATCGAAACAGTGCTTGCACGTTAAGTTGTGTACCATACAATTCAATGAGAAAAGCAGTCAGAAGGCGAAATTGGCTTGAACAATAGCAAACTAAAGCTCTTAATTTCTGGATGTTGATTGGGAAACGGTTGTTTTAATAAGCATTAGTTAATGTCTGGACTATGTTAAACCATGTGTGTAGGTCAAGGTGATACACTTTGATTGTATAAAAATACACGAAGTGATCGAAAATATAAGTTGATTTTTACGTACAGCTCTAATTGAAATGTAGTTCAATAAGGGTTCTGCTGACGCTATTTCCACAGTTGCTCATTTGCATTTGAATAGAAATAAGGTTAGCGTCAAAAATAGCGATCGCGGATTTACAACGCAACTTCTCAATTACCGGGGTCGGAAGGGTCGGGGAAGTTTTACTCGGGGTCGGGGAAAGTTTACATTCGGTCCGGGAAACGCTAAAGGTCGTTCGGGGTAAAAATAAAATGGAGCAATAATTAATCGCTGTGCCTACAATGTCATAATCCTTGTAAAACACGTTTTTAATGACTTGAAATTCGGGGTAACTGGGGGTCGGGGAAACATATCCATCTTAACCGGGAAATCATGAAAAACTGCCGGTCCTGGTCGGTCCGGTCTAGAAAAAATCCTTTCGGGTCAGGGTCGGTCGGGGCAAGCTAAATTTTTTTTCGGGCGGGTCGGGAAAACAATTGTCGGGGCGTTAATTTAAATTGAGACGGGAGTTAGAAACAAATCCTAGAACATTGCAGAATGAAATGTACCGGATCTGCTAACTTCATACTTCATATATACTTGTAGACTCAAGTTGTCATAAATTGCAAAAAAATCTTGAAAACTTATTAAAATATTTAAGTATATGCATTAGGCTTCAGTGTTTGTTTTGGTACTGTAACAACATTAAGAGATCCATGAGGTCCTAATTAAGGTCATTTGTTACTTTTTTTCGTAATCGTTCATAGCTTAAATCGCCATTATAATAGATCGAGACTCGGGGAAATGTACCCATCTTGACCGGGAAATTATGAACAACCGCCAGTCAGGTCTAGAAAAAATCCCTTCGAGTCGGGGTCGGTCGGGGCAAACTACATTTTTATCGGTTCGGGACATACATTGTCGGGGAACAACGGGGTCCGGGTGAGAAAAAACTTTAGGCTAGTAAATCTATTGATTTGACGTAGACAAAATTGCAACACAAGATTTTTGGTTGAAATTAACTGCTGATGACCTCCCAAACAACATATTCAAAATGTACGAAAATGTACGCTTGTCAAAGTTGTTTAATTTGCATAAAACAAAATGGCCGCCAAAATAAGGGTTGAAATTTCAAAATTGGTCAAATCTTGTTCAAAACCACACCAACATATTCCCCTCATCACAAGGAAGCAGAAAAAGTATACTTTTACATATGTCTGAAATATGGTTCTGGAGTTATAGCCAAAAATGTGAAAGGTCATATCAGAGGTCATGGAACTGGCCCTATGGGAGTCCACAATTTCAAGAGTGTCCGATTTTGTTCAAAATGGTCTCAAAATATTCCTCTTGCAAAACTGTCTGCACAAAGTAATAGTTTAAAGTGCATGAGATCAGTTGTTGCTATGGTTACAGGTCAAGGAAAACTTTGTGCTACAGGCTAGGCACCAATGCAATGTTAAATATGGACTTTGTTTTGCCTGCTACCATGGCAATAATTGACCTTACACATTTGAAACTATCACTTTGTGTAGACACTTTTGCAAGAGGAACAGTTTGAGACCAGTTTGAACAAAATCGGACACTTTTGAAATTTTGGACTCCCATAGGGCCAAATCCGTGACCTCTGGTATGACCTTTCACATTTTTGGCTATTTAAACTCCAGAACCATATTTCAGATATAAGTAAAAGTATACTTTTTCTACTTCCTTGTGATGAGGGGAACATGTTGGTGTGGTTTTGAACAAGATTTGACCAATTTTGAAATTTCACCCCTTGTTTTGGCAGCCATTTTGTTTTATGCAAATAAACCAAGTTTGACAAGCTTACATTTTCCTACATTTTGAATATGTTGTTTGGAAGGTGATCAACAGTTAATTTCAACCAAAAAATCTTGTGTTGCAATTTCGTCCAAGAACCACCATGAATTTCCATAGATTTACTAGTCTACTTGTATAAAACAATGTATTTTATAGAGTCATATACTTTAATCATCATGCATAACCATGGAGCTATTAGACTAGTCATTGTATGCAAATTAATATAAGTACATGGACAAACTTGCAACACATGGTTTTTTGGCTGATATGGACGTAAGTCAATTAATTGGTCATGTTTTTTGTTTCACACAAAAACATTGGTAAAACCATGCCAATTTTTATTTAACGGATCGTAACTCTGAATATATACACTTAAAACCTACAAAGTTAGATATTGCTAGAAAGCCTACTTTCCGAGGATTTCAATTTTACCTGAATAAGTATAATTTTTAGGGATGGGTAAAAATTATACAGGGTGCAAAATAAAATAAAAGTGCGTTTTGGTCAACCAACTTGGCACAATGAGATTTTGTTGGGGAAAAGTGTATCCAGATGACATAAACATTACTTGAAGGATGTAATAATAGAATTCCATAAAATAATTCATTTGGTGACCAATTTCATTGTGGTCAAAATATTGAGGATGGTTAAAATCTATTATAAACGCCTCATTAATTTTTGGGACATTTATCGGTCAAAAGATTTTTCATGTATACACTACCTAAAAGTTAATTACATATTTGGATTCCTCGACAAATTTCCTTACCAAAAATGTATAACTTTTACCATTTACGTCGACTCGGTCAAAAGATATGTCGTTTTAAAGTTTTTTGTATAAATGCATGTTTTGTACAGTAATTTATAGAGAAAATTACCCACATATAAACCATTAAGAAGCAACAAAATTTGGATGACATGCCAATATTCGATACATGCTATAGCATTATACATATCTCACTAACCCTAACGCCACCGAACCTCACAAAATCCCATTCCACAAAATCAAGAAAATAAGAATCAAGTCCAAATACGTCATAGACCGGAGTCAGCTATGATCACGGAATCGCTGCCATGGCAGCGCCTGCTCAGTGGCCTGACATAGTGATAATCGGACTGGGAAGCGAGAGGTCCCGGGTTCGAATCCAGGTGAAAACCCGTGATTTTTTACCTTAAAATTTCCAAGGAGATAGTTTTTAAACGAAGAGGTGCTTAAAGGTGTTAGGGTTAATAAAGCCTATATATGTGCCTAGACTAAAGTATGCTCAAAAAATTATGATCCCAGCATTTTTATTTTTAATAATACATATGTTTATAAATCATAACTTTCGTACACTTTTGCATGTAATCCTATGCGCGCCGCCTCCACATGTCCACCGTCGCCGCCTCCACCCGATCCATCGTGTTCCCTAATTGCTTTTTCCAAGTATAACTTCATTAATTAAAATCATAGGAAGTTCACTTTTTGTACATAACTAGAGTATGAATAGACCTTTTATATGATACCAAACTTTCCCAAATACGTAAAGAAGTTTTAGCAAAAATGCATGTTTTCTACAACTGTTTAGGGTAATATGTAACAGATCCATGATATTTGAGGGACCTATTTGTGACGCAAGGCCAAATAAGTTGTTAATGACCTCCGAAATTGCATATCCAGAATGTAGGAAAAAGTAAGTTTTTCAAAATTTATTAATTTGCACAAAACATATTGGCTGCCAAAACAGGAATCGAAATTTCAAATTTGGTCAAATCTTGTTAAAAACCATTCCAATGTGTTCCTCTGATCATAAAGAAGCAGAAAAGGTATAGTTTTACCTTTCTCCAACGTGATTCTTGAGTTATATCCAAAAACGTACATTGGGAGTCAAAAATTTCAACAGTGTCCGATTTTGATATAAAATTGGATGGATTGAGTATGATACACATATATATGGGTCGAGACCAATATATCTGTGTATCATGCGAAGGAATCCATCCAATTTTATCATTATTATGTTTTGAGAATCTGAACCAAATATGATAGAAACAATCAAAACTATTTATTATTGCTGAAAAAATGATAATTTCACTTGGAATTCATAGAAGGATAACCACTACAGCATTTCATTCTGTACAAACGTACAAGCAGCAAAAGTGACACTGGGAATCATGATTATGGGGAAAACCAGTACAATTATTTATTTTTGAGCAACAAAAATGTAAAATTTGACAACCATAAATGTTTAACTCGAAATTTTTAACTCGAAAATTGTAAATTCAAAAATTTGAAACTCGAAAATCTGAAACTCAAAAAATTTTGGTCTCAAAAATGTTCAATTAATTTTTTTTCAACTTCAAATTTTTCAACTCTAAAATTTTGAACTCGAAAATGTGAAACCCGAAAATTCAACTCGAAAATTTCGAACTTGAAAATTTGAAACACGAATATTTGAAACTCGGAAAATTTTAAACTCGCATATTTAAAACTCAAATATTTGAAACTCGAAAATTTGAAACTCGAATAATTGAAACTTGAAAATGACAACCTGAACCATTCTTAAAATCAATTCTGAAAGTTTGATTAATGATCACTTCAATACTCATTCACAGTTTTAACATAACAATGTATGGAGTGACAAGATCATGTGATGCAGAGGTGTCCAAGTGCCAGGGAAATCGGTCACCGTTTTGAAGCGACCTCTAAAGCTAGGATTCCTTTTATCCGTTTGCGATGCGGATGCGGTGCGTTTTGCACTGTAAGGGTACTAGTAGTAGTATAATTTAAAGCATATGGTTGAATAGGATTAAGTTGAAGCTGAGATTCAATTTTGACCGTCCGTTTTCAATGCGATTCTGCATGCGTTTCGCATGCGGTGTGTTTTGAATCGATATAATGG
>JXSR01S075481.1:81241-92942 GCA_000969725.1 Ophiothrix spiculata | reverse complement strand
TATTTTTAATAAAAGTTTTATAAATTTTCTTCTTCAAAATTAAGATCATAATTCTGAGCAAAAGTAATCAATTGTGAGCTCAAGCACACATTTTTTACAAGCTTGTTAAAAATGAGCAAATACAAGCTTGCATTTGCTCATACGTTTATAGATTTAGAAGCTCGTAAATTTGAGGAATTCGGAAATTATGCGCTTAGAAAATAAGAACAATTTTGTGCTAATAAAATCACGAGCTGTGAAATTTAGCAACGTTTATGGAAAAATTATGCTCGTAACAAGCTCATGATTAAAAACGTGTTATGAGCACGTTAACAAGCTTGTTACGAGCTCTTAAACAAGCTTGTTACAAGCACTTGTTATAAGCTCGTAAACAAACTTGTTATATCTTCTCTTTACCTCGGCTTTTGACACTAGAGAATTTTGAATAATGACATGTGAATTGCCATATTACACTGAAATTCAAACTGCATAGGAATTCTTGATAAATCATCCATGTGTTTGTCAAGATTATAAATGATAAATAAAGTAAATACTGGAACTTACATTTGCAACTATGCGACGTTGCGACCATAACCAATGGTCTTCAACAGGCATCTGATTCCTGGGGATGATCATGTGACAGATTATTGGCAAAGTTTTTTAGATTGGAAATTAACTTTATTATTGATGGAAAATACAATGGTTAAAGTAGTAGGATGTGATGCAGTGGGCATTATAACTCATAAAAGAGCATATTTCCCAATAACTATTTGAAGTAATTTAGTACCAGGCATTTTGCTAGCATGGAGGAGAGAAGGACATGTGAGAAAATAAAGTCCCATGCTCTAATAGTCCTGTACCATCTCGACACTTGTCCATCCATTATTGAATCTACCACCAAGCATTCATTGAGGATGCCCTACAAATTGTAAAACATCACCTGAAGCCAACACTGCTTTGCTAAGGCACAGGTGGAAATAATTACCAGGTTGAAATGTACTGTCTCTGTCTCTCCCCAATCTCAGTAATTGGTGATTTTTTTTCTAGTCAGGTGCTTTTAGGAATGATCAACGGGTTTGCTGGTGCATTCATGTATTCTTGGAAGTAATGGTTGATTTGAAATACTGGAGGTTTTATCAAAGCCTCTTACTAAAATATTTCTTTTGATGATATGAATATTTTATTTCATAAAGTTGGTTTTGTTTCTATATAGTTTAGAATTATAGCACTGCTGTTGAACTTATGAATAATAGATTGATAAAAACTACTGGATGAAATCAATGATTAATACTTAATTTATTTGCTATTCAATATGTGTTAATTGCTTGATGAAGTGTTAATTCCTGCAATCATGCAGACAATTGAGCCTGATGGTAAATATTTACAGTCCAATTCAGACTGGAGTCAATGTATGCAAGTTCAGGCTGTAGCGTACTAGGCATTTGACTTGACTTGTTTGAAAAAATGGGAGGATATTTAGATCTTTGCGAAGTGTATATATACAAGACAGGCTATTGTTATAAAATTGAAGTTAAAGCAAAGCCAACTTGATGTGATGAAAATACAAAACAATATAAGCCTAATAATAAATGATATGTATTTAGGCCAAAAAAAAAAAGAACTAACTAGCAAACAGAAACAATACAAACTTACCAAATTGCATATACTACACACAGAAAAAAGCACATCACAGAGAAAAATAGCACAGCGATTGTTATACTCACTCTTTATTAAGGATTGGCATTGCTGTTAAAAAATTGAGCAGACAATGAAATTTCAGCTGATTCTGAACATAATGACAATTTCTGCTTTAATTCAGTGCCCAAATGCAAGGTATTTTATGTTTAATAGAAATGTTAGAAAATTTGAAAACTAGAATAAGATATTATTAGGGATGTTGCCGCCATTTCAGTTGCCAAATATTTGTTGAATAAAGATATCTCATCCCACTCAGATGGACTATCAAAAACCTAAGAAAATTTAGATAGATGGTAAGTGATGCAATTCATGGAAGATAATAAATTGTTAATGGCTGATCCTTGGAGGCATATCCCGGAGTAATAACTGTTTATGAGCGAGGAGACACAGATTGTATGTAAATCTCTTTATCAGTATTGTGTCTTATGCTCTAGGGAAATATGTTTATAGGTCAGATGCATTAGTAAATATTGACTAGAGTGATGAGACCTTTATGATGAAAGTATATCATCTTTGCATCCCTGCATGAGATGGAGATGTATATGTAACCTGGACTTGGATGGCAGAGTAATGTTTCAATCAGTGGCATCACTTACGAGTTAGGTTTGTAAACCTAATAATAATAATAAACAAAAAATGCTTTTGATATACACAAGCTTGATTGAAACCAAGATGTAGCTTATGAATTCCATGTGAATATAGTAGCTATATGGATGCACTTTAATGCCATTCAGTCAGATTAGCCATTTGTTCTTTGTAGGAGAGTAATGAAGGAGAAATATTTTGTTCTTTTGGATGTTTGTACACTTTGCTGATGTAAGATGTTGTGATTTTTTTTTGTGGCGCCTTGAAATCTTCCATGGTTTAAACCTGGGACCTCCCATTTATTTGCAAGACTTCTTTCAAGCATGTATGAAATATAATATTCTTGTTAGGCATAAATAATTAGAGCTCTTGACTTGATATTTACATTTGAACTTTAGCATATTTTCTTTTATCCTACTTGTTTAAATATTCGATACTATTTGAAATTACTATAGATCCTTGTGATCTTCTTTTACAACTATTTGACATATAACTTTTTTTTACATCAGCTGTAATATACTGTTCATATTAAGCACTGACATTATAAATGGTTCTGTCTACCTTGATGATAACAACATTTAAAAGGGTACATGTGATACCTATCCACCCCATTTTTGAAAGCCTTACAGCAACATTTGTGCATCTACAGACATGTGATACGTAAAGAATTTGATGACATGATGATTTTATGTGAACATTATGTAGTTAATGATACAACATTAGCGGAGGTGCTAACATTAAATTCAATACAACTAGTCAAACCTATTAACATGAACACTATTACAGCTGAGCCTGCAATTGAGTATGTAGGATCAGTAATGTTTTATGTAATCCAAGTTTGTATGTTCCAGTAATGAATTGAAAATGCTATTTCGCATTCTTATAGGTGGTATTTGATATAATAGGTTATATTTGCAACTATGGAATTCTTTTACAAATTACAAAGTAGAATCCAAAAGAGAAGACATTTGGCCAAATGATACAATAACCTTTTTAGGTTGGATTGTTTTAGAGTGTCTTAAAAAGAGAAGAAAGTGTAAACAGCTCCTTCTTTCTTAAACATGGAATTTGTGAATAAAAATCAATTTTGGTGGCAGTGGTTACAACCACACTTTTTGGCCAGGAAAGGGGAGGGGAGCAAACACAATGCTAGACCTCAAAAACAATAAACTATGTAATTACCTGGAAACTTTTCATGTTGTAATGCCTTACAAAGTGCAACATTTTCATAGAAAACACATGGTTTAGACCTGTTGTCAGCTGATTTCATATTTTTCCTCTTTTATTGGTTTCCCTTTTTCATGTGTGTAAATCTACCTGGATGCTTCTATCACACTACAGCTGGTCAGAATGGTTTTATCATGTAGTTTTCATACTGGTCATGTGTCTCCGTCACGTTTTGCTGATCGTTATGATCTCTAATATATGAGTACATCAGATGGCAAATGATGTGATTATAATTATAATATTCGCCATGCTATTACCACATGATTTATTGCCTGCGTGAAGAACACAGCAACTGGTTCAGTGCTAAGGGCAGGAACATTATGTTTGATAATGACAGCTTAGATATACCAGATACACTTCGTCATTTTTGTAGTCATTTTCATTCAGAATTTTTCTCATGGTTTTACATTTTCACCACTATGTTGAATTTTCATTCAGAATGAAAATTTTAATTTTAATTTTTTCTCATGGTATAAAATATTTGCCATGGAGTAATATGTTTGACCATTTATTAAATGTTCTGGTGAAATATTTTTTGCATCACAGCACATTTTGCAATGATTACTCATCTGTAGCATGTTGATAATTCTTAGCACATTACTTTCTTTGTTGTTTTCAAACAATACCTTAATTACCTTGGTCTTTTCAATATAATCTGAAATCTTTCCTTGACAGGTACTATGGATTTTATTCTGAAGATTTGCTTACTGCTTCATATTTCTCCAATGAGAAACATTTTCATTTGGAATGTTCATCACTGTCTTGATTTTTTATCATTCTATTTGGAGTTTTAGCGGATTATTCCGATCAGTAATATTGTGTGGGAACTCGAGGTCAATATGCATTCAGTTGTTTGGATTTTACAATTGGTAAAAATGTCGAAGTCTATCAGGCGCTTACTTCAATCTATTACTGGTTGGTTAGAAAATGTTAATTGTCTCGTGAGACTCATCATACGGCTATCATGAAACATATTTGACAATAACATATGTGTTGCTATGGAAAATGTGTCTCAAACAACCATATATTCTCAACTGAACTGAATATGCTAAATGCAAAATCTTGAAATATTAGAACTTATTAACCAAGAATCAGACAAACAAATAGACAAACAAATACAGCACCTTTATTACTTTGTTATTTTTCAAGATGTTGTGCTTGACATGCAGCTTCACCATGGTCACCTCTAAAATTCAGCCAATGTTATAAAGAGATATTTGTGACATCGTTCATAACAGTACATTTGCCAATGTATGCTTGTTTCATAGTGGCCATGTCTTTAAGTGGCTCACAACACACGTGGGGTGAATTTTAATGTGTACAAAACACGAGAACTGCAGGGGTTAAGTAAATTAGACAGTGATCAAAAAAGCAAGTGTATTTATTTTGTTTGACACATATCCCAATTAAAGTGGAATGCAAATTTGTCAATTTAATCTCCATCTCCATTGTTATGTTGACAGAGTTAACTTAATAATATCACGTCAACTATATGACAATTAAAAAGAAAATGATCCATTTAAAATGTTAAAATATGTAAAATTAAACAAAACAGGTCATCAACTGATGAAAAACAATATAACAGCTGTACATGGCGCACCAATTTCATGTGGACCATTTTCATTATACTCTAATACCCTATCCTTGCTTGTTGATTGCCTAAGAAGGCTAAGATGTATGCCAATTTTGTGAATTATTGTATTGGATAGTTCATTAGAAATACTTATGTAGTAATGGGTTCAATCTTACCAGTTATTCTTTCACTTGCAATTAATATCTCGTGTCCTTTCTAGGTTTTGTAGATTATTTTCTTACATTCCCATTAAGTCCAACTTGCGTTTTCTATGTTTTTGTAGCGGTAAAATATAGTCAATTGTTATCCTTTAATGTATCCATTACCTGTAATTAGTTTCTGTGTTGTTTTTACAGATACTTAATGATCTAGAGAAAATTGAATTATTGTATCTTCAATAGATGCAAATCTAATCTTAAGTACTATTACAACACTTCCCATGCATTTCAATGATTGTAATAGTTGTTGTTTTTACACCTATCAGTTACAAGTATTTTTGTGTCTCTATTGTATTTACAGCTGAAGATGGCCAGGCGTTACTCAATATAGAAAAAGTCAAATTACTACGTAATGAGAAAAGAGAAGGTAAGTAGTGGAATGCAAAATGCCCAGGAATGATTATTTGTGACCCGCCATATTGAAAGGTACCTTAAGGTCGGCATAGTAAATTACGAGATTCCAGTCATTGAAGCTGAGCATAGTCAAAAGGTCAAATTTCTAAATCATCAGAAATGTTACCTTTGAATTCTATCATATTAATTATAGTAGATTTTTTAAGCCAGGGCATTTGGATGTAACTTTTCAACCGAACACCCAATGACCAAAAGCAAGGTGTCATTTTAAAGCTTAAAATATAATCTTAATCCAAAAAATGAATTTTGATTCGATATGGCGGGTCACATTTAGTCAACAAAAAGTGTTGTGTTTAGTTAGCCATAGTCAAGTGGAATATAATTAAACATTTTGAAAAAAAAAATTATATAAGAAACCATCAGGGGGAAGAGAATCTGCAGTTTTTGATATATATTTTTAATACCTTGTGTATTAATATGTTTGTGTGTGATTTGACGGGAACCCAAAATTTCTCTTTGACAGGACAGTATATGGAAAAGACTCACTTCATTATTAGCAGTGCATTGAGTTGTACCCTGTAGACTGACAAGGTCAAAATGTTGTGCTTAGATAAAATGAAGTTATGCTGATAGTAAGACATTTCCTATAGACATAGTAAAATCTGAAACTAGTACTAGAGTAACATAAGCAAGCTGTTGTTGCCAAACTGGGATGAGTGTTCACAAGTCAAAGCCCTTGGCAACTCTAATCAGCTGGCAAAGCTAACTCCATCAAGTGTTTCTCTATCAAGATCTATTAGGTTTCAGGCTTGAACAAAATAAAATGAGACCTGCTCTGTTCTAAAAAAACACCTGCATTAGATAGATTTGTTACTAATAATTCTAGTATATTTATTAATACACAAAATCATTTAAGATGTTTTTATTAACAAAGCTATTTATTGAGTTGCAATGGATTTTCAACATTAATAACTACAAAACAAACGGTAGTTATTAATGTTGAAAATCCATTGCAACTCAATAAATAGCTTTGTTAATAATCACATCTTAAATGACATTGTGTATTGTCTTTAAAACAACTGTTTTGTTGACACAGTAATCCAAATCCAAATAAGCTTACAAAAATATGTTCTAAACTGTGGCAAAGTTAAATCGTGAAGAATTTACAAAAATTATGAAGTTGCATGAGTTGATTCATTGAATGTGTATTTTTGTTTGTGCGCCATAAGTAGTCACAAGTACCATGGCTTAACTTCTTGCTACAATAATAGCAAAATGCTAGAGGTGACAAATCTGTTCGCAACTTGTTTGTTATCTTTTTCAAGTGTATCTTTAATGGAGCTTGTGTTCGAACTAGGTCAAAACTTGTGTGTGTCAGGTTGCTAGACAGATATATTTGTTATGAAAGTCAAACTTAAGACAACAAAAATTGAATTGCCTATTGACACAAAGCATTGAATTATTCTGTTCTGTATGGTTAACCCGTATTCAACATAATCTCAAAAGGTGTTTTATGTCATATTGTAGCTCATCGACATGTATTATCTGTTTATATTAGTAAGTCAGTCTCTTTCAGGAGTGGGCTAAAGATGAATTAATAGTAGAGTTTACAGATGATACCTTAATCTTGTGTAAATTTGAATACTTGTATGGTGTATTTGCAAACCAATTGTGGATGTGCCTGGATAAAATTTGTAATGTACTTTTCTTTTCACTCGTAAGAGGGTCACAGTAATTAAGTTTCTCATCCTTGATGATAAAAAGTTGCTTCTTTAAGAATTAAAAAAATCACACTGTATTTGATTGATGTGCCAATTAACAAGACAAAATCGTAGGAATTTTAGAATAAAATAAAAATGTCACAGTTTGTTCTGCACACTTCAGATGTTAAGATACTGATATATTGTTGATAAGATAAGGATAATGTCCGAGTTTCACAACTTTCGTGGAACATAATCATCAGAGGCAAGGCAAGTGCATTTTGCTGTTGTATTTGATACATTTTAATCTATCATAATAGCAGGAAAAATATTGCCAGTGGGCGTGATGAACCGACACGTGAGACAGCTAAACACAAACAAACAAATTGAATTCATAACAAGCACTAGCAAGCAAAAACAAAACAGTTAATCATGACCACAGACAATCAATTCTAATTTTTGTCCTAACTTTCTCACCGGTCTTAATTATGATTTTTCTCAACAATTTTTAAAACCTTTCATTAGGAGACATGCAAAGTAAAACAACAATGGACCAGACACATGGTCTTCTCTGATCAACAAATGAAATGTTTGTTTATTCTTCTAAATATGCTTGGAATAGTTTGAATTGTTGTATTTAGGCCTATAACCACTAGAATCTCAGCATATGTTTTCATTTTAGTTAACAAAAAACAAACAAACAACAACAACAAACAAACTTATCAGATACAGATTAAACTTTAAAATAAAATATTTTTTGTCTATTTGTACAAAATTATTATAGATTGTGTTTCATAACAATGGACCGTTTTGACATGTTCGATAACAGAAATTCTGCATAGATAAATGTCCTTTGATTGATTGAATATCATTATTTTTGTTTTTTGCACTTATTATCATTTGCTAACAATAACTCTCAATTCCTAAATAACTCTCCATTCTTGTAAATTCACGATTGGAGAGTTATTGTTTGAAGTCTCAGGTGTGTGTTAATAATTGATAATTTGATGATGACAATTATTTTAAAATTCATTAGACTTGGCCTTTCATCTGGAAGTAGTATAATTAGCCACTTCATCATTGAGACCAGTTACATAAAGATGATAAGGTTACATATCATAGAGATTTATAACCAATTTAGGCATGTATGAGCAGCATGACTTATGTTTGGCTATCAAAGGATTTAGTCCAATGTTAGCTATCAATTCCCCAGCATTGATAATGTTCCTTTTCGGAAGGGTAAAGCACTTCCCATTACTTTCATTATAAAATATTCTCCTTCATAGAAAGGGGTGAAGCCTTTCCCTGTATGCATGACAGTCTTATAAAATTCCTCAAAACATGAGTCTCTGCACCAATTCATTTATTCAGTATTGATATACATTATCTAGTACGCCTGTTATGAGACCAATATTTGCATTTATGTTTGATTAATTTTAAAGCAAATGAAACATGACTACCTAATTGAATGTCAAGAAATAATAATGCAAAGGGCGATGTACTTATAGATATGTTTGCTTAACATTTCAAGTCATTATTGTAGCTTAATTGCTGTTTGAACATGAAATATGGATGCATGAGCAGGGTATGATTAATTAAGTGAACTTTCTTAAAATTTGATATAAATAACTTTGTTTTGAAGATTTGAAAAAAAAATATTTATTTAAGTTCTAGGTTTTAGAAGGCAAACATTAGGGATAACAAATTTGCATTTATGTTAGAGACATATAACTTGAGTAGAGTCCTGAGATCAACATGATCAAAGCTCACAATTTATACAAATAATAAATTAGTTATGAGCGATGTCAAATCAGTATAAGTGAAGCAGGAGCATGCAATGTCTAGTCTTTGATGTTTAGCTCTTTTTTTGTGATTTCACGTAACTAGCACATGTTCTGTCTTGAGTAATCCTCTCAAACAGTTACCTGACTGGCGTTGTTTATTCGTACAGTCAAATGAGTTATCTAAATAAGAAAGGTATACCAGGAAAGACGGTTTATTGAAATGCTGTGCACATGCAGTGAAAATTTATCAATGTTATAATAGCTTAGCTATTGTTGATGTATTGGGAGCTTGTTTATGGATTGATTCTCCCCTACCAAAAAGAAGACTATTGTTTAGAATTTTGCATTTACAGCAAATAGGATAGGTATCTTGCCAAAATCTGTGAGATGGTTTATTAATGGTTATAAGTTCTAAACATTTATAATGTTTTTCTCCCTATTTTGTCTACAATTATGAGGCCAGGATAGAAACGTCTTAAGGATAAAAAACTGCATGTAGTAAGGGTTATGAGCCCGGGAGGGATACTCAAATTTGGTTTGGATAGGAACGTGCAATCTCCCAAATTTTGAGTCAAATTTAATGACAAACCACATTTTTTTCTGCCCAAATTTGCACTATTTTGGCAAAATTACCTTACGTTTTGAGAAGAAATATTAAAATTTGCGCCATTTGTCCATTTTAGAAAATTATGAAAATTGAACCCATCAAAATACCACATTTTGCTAAGAAAAAGGGCCGCTTAAAAAAACCAGAGAGCCTGATTTTGCTACCCGTATTTGCGGCACATCCCCATAACCCCTTTTGTACCTTTTATGAGGAATGAATGGAAGAGCTTAGCTACATCATTGTTATGGGACTGATAATCCTGTCATGGTTGAAAAGACAATGGTAATTTCACATTTAACAGAATTTTCAAAACAATAATAATGATCATAGGCAGCGCTCGAAATTATGGTTGTCCGGTTGTCCGGGACAACCAAATCTAGCACCGGACAACCTAAATTTATGCTGTGGTTGTCCGGCGGACAACCATAATTTTTCAAAGTCAAATAAACATACTTCTTAGCATGTTTATTTCGAAACTGGAACCTTCGATACAATTGTAACATTTTTTAGCATTATTCTTAAATCCCCTGATCGCCGTAAAAAATATGAATTTTTATCAATTTGCTGTTGAAAAAAAATTAGAAGTAGGTGTCTCGTAGTTGTCTCTGCACTTGGGACACTTTTTTTTCTTCTTGTCAGTTAAGAAAAGCTACGTCAAACAATTTTGGGATACCTTTTTGAGTCTGGCGCCGCGCTTGACGGACAACCAAATTTCTGACGGACAACCAAAAATTACAACCTGGTTGTCCGTCGGACAACCATGTTTTTCTCCTTAATTCGAGCGCTGATCATAGGTATCTTTCCAAATTGCAAGTTGAAGTGTGGTAATCATATGTCACATTACTATTTTCTCTAAATTTTGTGCATGTTAAGTTCGAGTCTTATTGGGTGTGTTGAAACGCTGCATTTATAGTTAAGGTTAAACAATGTTTGTTGTAACAGCTTCTAGCTACATAGTGTCTTGGGAACACATTCATGTATTGATTCTCTTTCCATGGTTGAAAAAAGAGAAAAGTATTTTTATGTAGTACAGATTTTTGCAAACAACAAGATACCAAGATACATATCTGCTAATAATATTTGTGCAATTTGTTTAATTGTTGAGTTCTTGAACATTTCATATATTAAAGAAAATGAATGTATTTAAAGAAATTTGCATTGTTACAACTGATAAGCTACATTATTTGTAGCTTAGCAGTTAAGCTACATTATTTATAGCTTAGCAGTTGTAACAATGCAAATAATGTTACAACTGCTAGCTACATTAGTGTCCGGGAAGCATATTTAGGTTTTAATTTCAGTTCAATAAAAGTTTACAGAGAGATTGCATGTAGTTACTTATCTCCATGTGGTCCACTAAACAAATGTATATTCATTTTCTGATTTGTCCGTTTTTTAGAAATTATTGAACTTCAAGGCTTCAGTATTTACCTGTAAATATCTTTAATATAAAAATATTTCTGCTTTCCTCTGTTGCTATATTCATAATATGCTATGCCCGAGATGCTATGTCAAATTCATATTAAAGCATAACAGTAATAAAATGCATTCATATATGTAATTGGGATGATTTGATTTTGAAAATTGAATTTGCTGTATCAAGACCAAGGTTATCTCTTTGGCAAGCATCTTTAAACAATCACAAATAATGTTGTTAAAAGATATATCCGTGGACATATCAATCTGACCTTGTCAGTATTATCACAGACCACATAAACTTATATGATCTGCTTGTTATTAGGATTTGAATCAAGTTGTCACTGGTTTGTTATGACATGTAATAAAACTATCTGTCCTGAAATGTTTGCAGAAACTGAAGATTGTGTTTACTAATATTGAGCAATTGGCTGTCTATGTCTGTGGTCTGTCAGATATAATCTGATGTCCATAGTAGGAGGTGGTCAGGCTTTGCAAGATGCATGTTCAATGTTATATTATGGTAGTTTACTCAAAATTAATTTCTATTATTTTGAAAA